>JASDQU010370433.1:73249-91995 GCA_032191745.1 Picea mariana | reverse complement strand
ACAATTCTTATCTGCGTTCTTAGCTAGTAGATATTCTCTCTTTCTCTCTATCTTCCCTCCCTACGCACTCAGCTGTAGGGTTGATCTTCCCAGCCAACTGAAGATCTTACAACCCATACTTCCCTCACCCCTCAATGCTTCTTTCTCTCACTACAATAATCAATCATAACAATAAAGAACTTGGAACTCTTCACCGACACCTCTTCCCTCGTTTAGGTTCTTATTTATACATTACAATGACTCACTGATAATCTTAGGCTAAAACCTAAGTTTCAAAACACTAGGTGTCTAAAACCCTAGGTCAACTTGACCCGCATTCTCAAGGCTTTTCCATCTTGTCTTTCCTTCCTTCTTGCGCGGTGCTCCAAAGTATCCAACGATGGCTTTTTCCACTTGTTGAGTTGTCCACAATCCATCTTCCTTGTTGATTTGTCATCCTCGATATCCTCGTCCAATAGCTTGCTTTCTCTTACTTCGCTCTATCTTTTCTTCTCTTCTGCTCACTTCGACCTAGTATCAATCACTGTGTCTTCTGCGTTGTTCACATTTTGTCTTTTATTCCTTACTCTTCGCTTACTCCTATACCCAAGGGACACAAATCCTGCTCCAATTGAAGTTAATAAAGACACCCAATTCATTGAGTGGGTCTATCACATCTGCCAACAGTTTCAGGATATCCTACAGAAGTCCAATGACAAGTACAAGCAACGCCATGATCAACATCAGGTGCCACATAAGTTCCAGGTGGGTGAAAAAGTTTGGCTGCACTTGCAGAAAGAACGCCTTACAGGACCCCATAGGAAGCTTCACCCACTCCGTTATGGGCCATAAACCATCAACAGGGTCATGGGGGATAATGATTTTGAGCCCAACATTCCTCCTTTCCTTAGCCTGCACCCAATGTTCAACATGGATCTCCTTCGCCCTTATTTCCCACCATTATTGGAAACCTCATGTAATATCCCTAAGGCCGAACCCAATTGTAAATGTAAATAAAAATGGACTTAAGCTGTTGAGTTGTTTTGATATCATTTTTGTATGCACATTTCATGGCATGGTGTGCGGATGTACTGCCCAATAAAATGAGGAAGTGTGCACATTCCAGGATATCGCGCATAGCATCTTAAGTGCATGCGATGTTGAGGCCAAGGAGCCTTTGTGTATATGATATGTTTTATAGGCTAGTTAGCCAGTTATTATAAGCTTGGATGCTTATGTTCTGATTAGGACGGAGAGCCTAGATGTCAAAGGCCAGTGCGCCTGTTTTTGTACATGTCTCGTATTGAATATAAAATACATCGTTGCGCATAGACCGACCACGATAAAAGAGATGGGGGATTAAAATCCACTAGTTAGGGAAAGGGAGGGGCTAAGTTAAGGAAAGGGGCTAAGCTAGGGAGCTTGAGCCAAAAAGGAATATTATATTAATATTTCTTAAATCATAAATTATGGATAATTATTTTATCCTAAGTTCTAAAGTTGGGGACAAGTGGGCCAAAGTAGCTCCCAACATGGAAAGTGTCAAGTTGGGGACAGGCATACATATTGTGGGGACTTAGTTCATTTTATCACTCTCCCATCATTCGTACCATGATTGCTTCCATCATTCAACCATGATTCCATGACCATTTCACTCCCGTAGTTAGTTATCCTTCAGACATTCATTTCACTGTATATGAACTTGTATCCATATCCATTTTTTGTTGGTGTAGTTGGTTAGCTGGGAATTTGGACTAAATAAGCGGGTTGTCAGGCCCGTGGGATATTGAAGAGGTGGGTTGTTAGGTCTGTGGGAAATTATTTGGGTGAGAGAATTGTTGGGAATTGACTTCCTGAAGGTGTTGAACTTCACGTACAGGGCTCTGAGACTTCCTTTCCGGCCTGTTGTTGAAGCCCTGGAAGGGAAGTGGGGAAGTCAAGGGACTGTTGAGAAGAGAAGGGGAACACTTCCTTGGGTGGGACATGCATGTGGGGAATGAGAGACTATAGGTTGTTAGTTTGAGTAGGCACCTGTGATGGAGTCTTTCCTATTTTCCATGAGCCATTAGCCTGGTTAGGAACCCTTACGCGGGTGGAGTTTAGTCCCAGCTCGGGGGTGACCCACTATTGAGAGTGATGAACAGTGTGGTCTAAGGCTGGGAGGTTCATGGAAGGTATGCACACAGTTGATGACATTCTTACCAAGATAAGTGTCAACTGTGTGATAAATTTACATACTGCATTGTTATTTATGTGCATATTTTTATGGGTTATCATATGTGTGATTATAACTATGTTTATTGTTATGGGTATTGCCTGGATATGTTGCATGTATATGTTTACTGCTATTTCAATGTGAATCTGTGCATTTACATAGCGTATTTTTCTGTTCACATTTTATATATAAAGCTTCCGCAAGAATTGTGTGCATGGATATGTTTTAATCTCATGCAGATATAAATTGTATGTGGCATAGCTCAGTTTGGATGTTGATTATGTTAAAGTATGTTCCAAATAGAGAACAAATGTGTTCTCTGGCATAGTGTGGCCCAGCATGGATGGTCGGGGATGTTACAAAACGATTTCAGAGCTAAGTAAAGCGTCTAAGTAGTGGCATGGCCCGGCCTGTTGGTGGCTGGGGATGTTACAAATTGGTATCAGAGCTTCAGTTTTCAACACTGAGACTGGATGGGCCAGAAAGGTTCATTTGAAGTGAATATTCATAGAAGATTAATTTCGAAGTGGCCAAATTTCAGTTTGTAGAGCATCCATGGTAAAAAGTAACAACAACTGGGTGGAAATGGGGAAAATCCCCAATTTCTGTGGTTGAATTCATGAGAAAATGGATAAATTCATCCAAGTGATGAGATATTACTGATTTAATATCTTTTCTAGCAAATTCGGACTTGGAATTGGCTGAATTTGAAGTTACAGTGAATCCATGAATTGAGTTTGGGAAAAATTCCCAATACGTGAATTGAGTTTGGGAAAAATTCATTCTAGAAATATCAACCCACAACGATCTATTGTTATAGAGGTTGAGATGGTTTTATTGGGGTGAAATTGAATGAATTTCATAGTTGCAGAATGTCTATGGTGAATTGGGAAAAGGCCCCAATTTATGCAGCGAAAATCACGAGGAATCGATGCGCATAAAGGTGAATGTGCATAGTTGGGTGCACCAAAAATTCATATGGTGCAGTGAAAAGATCGGGATAGGTAAAATTTAGCACTATGTGACAAGGTATTGGTGTGCTGATGCACACATTAAATTGTGGTGTTCCGTGGAAAAATGATAGCATGCGGGTGCACGCAATAAAAATTTAGAACCGCGTGGAAAAATATGGTGTGAGGATGCACACGAAATATTTTGGCGCCACGCAGAAAATTATTGTGTGTGGATGCGCATGATAAATTTATCATTGCATGGTGTGCACACACATAGTAATGGTGCATGTAGTGTGCACAGTATTGCGAAGCACAGAGGATTTTGGTTGGTGCGCGCACAGTACGAGTATAAGTTGTCCTGCGACAGTGTAATCAAAGGTGCACGCAGATTATTGTGCGTTGTGGGGGCATATTGAACTTTGGCATGGTGTAATGCATAGAGCTACATGCATGTGCTATATTAGTGCGAGATACAAAAAATGTGTGCAACAGGTATCAATGCAAGAACCAAAACTGCGTACAATGGATATTGGCGCGCACCGCAAGAGTAGTGCATGCAAGATATTGGCGCGACAAAGAAGTGATACAAAATTGTTTTAAAGTGCGCAAAGCATGAATTACCTTGTGATGTTGCAGAACATGGTAAATACGGGTGCACAGATTGAAATTTGTGTGCGGGAAGTTGTCTAAAGGGCGAAGAACGTACCTGTACCATTTCAGACCAAAAAAGAAATTACTGGGAACATTTCAAAAGACCATAACTTTCTGTTCAAGACTCGGCATTGAACATGTGAGTAGGCGTTGGAAAGGTCTTGGAAAGTGGAATATAATTATCCACCTAGAAAATTGTTCAAGGCATTCAAATTTCTAGGAAATCAGAAGACAGAATTATGATATATATTATTGAACCAGAATGGTTCATATTTTCATGAAATTGTTGAAACAGATAGCCTGACAAAGTTTTGTTGGCTGCACATTTTGCAGAGTTAACAACAACTAGATCAAGATTATCTTAGAGTCCAGAGTAATGGAGGAGGCACAAGGGAATTACATGCAGGAATATGAAGTCAGAGGGATGGATGTCCATTTAGACATTGAAGGAACAATCTCCAATGGACATGGAGAAGAAAGGAATGAAAACATGAATATGGCAGAGACCATTAAACATTTGCAGAAGGATGTCCAAAGCCATACGAATGATAATGAAAGGCTTATGAGAGCCAAGGAGCAGCAGGATGACTTCAATATGAGGTTATTACAGAGCTTGAACATAATATAAAAGAAATTGGATAAGGAGAGTGGCTCGAGCAAATCGGGAAGTCACAAGTCTCATGATGAGAAAAGAAAATCAAGAAGTGTTAAAATACATCACCATCACTCCCCGAGGCATTCCAATAAGAGGAAACACAACAGCTCAAGTCCATCCCCTGTCAAGAAGCATAAGATTTATGGGGTGGATGAACTATGAGGAGAAATGAACAAAATCAAACCTCATACTTTTGATGGTGGGCACAAGAAGGATGAAGATACAGAGACATGGTTGYTGGGCATGAGAAACTATTTTCAATTGCATAATTATTCTTCTCATGCAAAGGGTAGAATTTCCATCTATCAACTCAAGGGAAAGGCATCCATGTGGTGGGACCAGCTTGTGTAGGTACAACACATTAAAGAGAAAAGTATTACTTGGAGGGATTTCAAGAGGTATTTTGAGAAGAAATACTTTATTAAGAGATATTATGATAAGAAAATGAAAGAGTTCTTTGAACTCAAGCTTGGGAGTATGACCATTGATGAATATGAGAGAATATTTTTAGAACTGTTGAAGTATGTCTCTTTCATCAAGGATGAGACAATGAAGATTCAAACGTATTTGAGTAGATTTCCATCATTTATTAGTGACATAATACAATATGATGATCCCAAGACATTGGAGGAGACCCTAAGGCGAGCTAAATTCTTATATGATCAACAAAAATCAAGGCCAACATTCCAAAAATCTTGGGAAGACAAAATGAAATTCAAGGCAGATCAGACGAAGAAGGGATATAAGCCACCATTCTTCAAAAACAATCCCCAGGGACAAAAAACTCCTAAAGAACCCAGAACGATTGACACAGGGAGTCAAAGGCCAAGGCAACCACCTATTCAATGTTGGGATTATAAAAGGGATCACATGTTTAGATATAGTCCTCACAGAGGTGAAAAAGGAAGGACTATTCACAATGTAGAACAAGTTGAAACAATGGAGTACATGGGTAGAAAGGTACCCGGGATCTATGCAACCCTGGACAACAAGTAAGCAAAGTATCAGTCACATATGATTGAAGTGGAAGGTATGATCAACAACCAAACCATTGTTGTTTTAATTGATTCAGGAGCTAGTCATATTTATATAGATCCTAAGATGGTGGAAAGTTTGCATTTGCCAAGAAGAAAGCATGTGAAATATTGGTTGGTGCAGCAGGCTATAGGAACCAAAAGAAAATTTAATGAGATAGTTAAGTCATGTCCTATGGACATGAATGGAATGAACACCTGGGCATATTTGAACATATTGCCTTTAGGTTCCTATGACTGTCTAGTTGGGATGGATTGGTTGGAACAACACCATGCTCTCCCAGACTGTCATAACAAAGCATTTAATTTCTTGGATGAGGAAGGGAAACTAAGGAAAGTATAGGGAATTCCCAGTGCAGTAACCATCAGAGAGATTTCAACATTGCAGCTGAAGAAATGTTACAGAAAATGGTGTCAAATATTTTCATCTCATATGGAGGAGACACCTAAAGATAAGGTGCCAAATTTGGAAGATTATGCAGTCCTGGAAGATTTTGAAGATGTGTTCAAGGAGGTACAAGGACTACCCCCAAGGAGGGGCATTGATTTCTCTATAAATCTAATGTCTGGAGCAGCTCCAGTTTCAAAGACTCCTTACATAATGAGTACACCAGAGCTGAAGGAGTTGCAAATGCAACTTGAAGAGCTTCTGAAGAAGGGGTATATATGCCCAAGTGTGTCACCTTAGGGTGCCCCAATCTTGTTTTTGAAGAAGAAATATGGAACATTAAGTTTGTGCATTGATTTTAGACAGTTGAATAAAGTGACTGTTAAGAACAAGTATCCTATGCCAAGGATTGATGATCTTTTTGATCAATTGAAGGATGCAAAGATATTTTCAAAGATAGATCTCAGGTCAGGATACCATCATGTAAGAATTAAAGAGGAAGATATCAGCAAGACCTATTTCAGGATAAGGTATGGCCATTATGAGTTCACAGTGGTGCCATTTGGGCTGTCAAATGCACCAGCTGTCTTCATGTGCTTAATGAATGGTGTTTTTGGAGAATATTTAGACTAGTTTGTCATTGTCTTTTTGGATGAAATTCTTGTATATTCTAAGTCAGAAGAAGAGCATGAACATCATTTGAGGATGGTGTTGCAAGTATTAAGGGAGCATAAGTTGTATGCCAAATTGAACAATGCTCATTTTATCAGAATAAAATTCACTATTTGGGACATATCATTTCAAAGGATGGGATAGCAATGGATCCTGAGAAGATAGAAGCCATTAGAGAATGGGTAGTGCCAAAGAATGTGACAGAGATCAGATCATTCATGGGTCTTGCAGGCTACTACAGAAGATTTATTGAAGGATTCTCAAATATAGCACACCCAATCACTTCCTTGCAAATAAAAGGTGTGAAGTTTCAGTGGACATTGGATTGTGAAAAGAGTTTCCAAAACTTAAAACAATTATTAATAAGTGTTCCAATATTAAGGATAGAAGACCCAAATGAAGACTTCATTGTATGCACAGATGCATGTAAAGAGGGACTTGGTGGATTCCTTAGTCAAAATGGGTTTGTTATATGTTATGAATCAAGGAAGTTGAAGGAGCATGAAAGAAACTATGTCACTCGTGATTTGGAGTTGGCAGCCATAGTACATGCCTTGAGGAAATGGAGACACTACCTGATGGGGAAAAGGTTTGAGATGAGGACAGACCACAATGGTCTGAAATATTTGTTTGATCAGCCAACTCTAAATGCTAGGCAAAGCATATGGTTAGAATTTCTAAGCGAATATGACTTTGATATAAAGCATATCAAGGGGAAAGAGAACAAAGTGGTTGATGCGCTCAGCAGAAGAGTGCATGAAATGCATGCTACATCCATTAACATGTATCAATCAGATTTGAAACACATAATTATAGAGACTGCCAAATCAGATTTACAATACAAGGATTTAGTGGCAAAACTACAACGAGGTAATTTGCAGCAGAAAATTGAAGAATACAAGCTAGATAAGGATGAAATTCTCATGTACAGGGGCAGAATTTATGTACCAAATTCCTAGGAGTTGAAAAATCTGATATTGAGAGAAATGCATAATGTGCCTTATGCTGGGCACCCATGATATCAAAAAACTATTGTAGTTGTCAAGAGCCAATATTATTGGCCAAGCATGAAGAAAGAGGTTGTTGATTTTATTGCCAGATGTTTGGAATGTCAAAAAGTAAAGGCTGAGCATGGACACTCAGCTGGTTTGCTACAGCCATTACCCATTCCTGAGTGGAAATGGGAAGTTGTAACCATGGATTTCATTAACAAACTGCTCAGAACAAACAAGCAACATGATTCTAACATGGTAGCGGTGGATAAGCTTACTAAAGCTGCCCATTTTATTCCAGTTAAGCTCACTCACAAGGCAACGAACATTGCTGATGTTTATATGAGGGAATTTACTAGATTACATGGCATACCAAAGACAATTGTGTCTAACAGAGATCCAAAATTTACCTCAAAATTTTGGAAGGAATTATTTAATGGATTTGGAACAAATTTGAATTTTAGTACAGCTTATCATCCAGAAACAGATGGACAAACAGAGAGAGTGAATCAGGTGATTGAGGATATGTTGAGGATGTATGTGATGGATAAAAAATAAAAATGGGAGGACTACCTACACTTGGTAGAGTTTGCTTATAACAATGGGTACCAAGCATCTCTAAAGATGAGCCCATTTGAGGCACTTTATGGTAGAAAGTGGAACACACCGGTAAGTTGGGATAACCTAGTAGATAGAGTAGTGGTTTGGCCAGATTTGCTTTGGGGAATGGAAGAGAAAATGTTGAAACTAAAACAAAATTTAAAGGCTGCCCAAGACAGGCAAAAAATCTATGCTGATAAGGGCAGAACTCACAGGGAATTTAAAGTGGGTGACCATGTATTCTTGAAAGTGAAAGCCAACAGAAGTTCCCTGAAGCTGGGAAATTGTTCAAAGTTGGCAACTCGCTATTGTGGGCCATTTAAAATCCTAGAGAGGATTGGTCCAATATCTTATATGATTGCATTGCCTACGTCTATGTGTATTCATAATGTATTGCATGTATCATTTCTAAAGAAATATATACCTGATACTAATCATGTTATTGATTGGAATGTGATTCGGGTGGAGCAAGAAGGCACTTTTCAAGTGCATCCGGTGCACATTCTGGACCAAAAAATCAAACATCTCAGAAATCAAGCCATAGGGCTTGTAAAGGTCCAATGGAATTGGTATGGTCCTGAGGACGCTACTTGGGAGCATGAGGATGCAATGTAGGCAGAATACCCGCATCTTTTTGAGGATTTTTGAAATTTAGTTGTACATGGGTACATGATGCACTAAGGATAGTGCATAAATAAGGGGAGGGGATTGTAATGTCCCTAAGGCCGAACCCAATTGTGAATGTAAATACAAATGTTCTTAAGCTGGTGAGTTGTTTTGATATCATTTTTGTATGCACATTTCACGGCATAGTGCGTGCATGTACTGCGCAGTAAAATGAGGAAGTGTGCACATTCCAAGATACCGCGCACAACATATTAAGTGTGCATGATGTTAAGGCCAGGGAGCCTTTGTGCATATGATATGTTTTATAGGCTAGTGAGCCAGTTATTATAATCTAGGATTCTTATGTTTTGATTAGGCCGGAGAGTCTAGATGTTAAAGGCCAGTGCGCCTGTTTTTGTACATGTCTCATATTTAATATAAAATGCATCGTTGTGTGCAGACCGACCATGATAAAAGAGATGGGGGACTAAACTCCACTAGTGAAATGATTCCATGACCATTTCACTCATGTAGTTAGTTATCCTTCAAACATTCATTTCATTGTACCTGAACCTGTATCCATAGCCATTTTGTGTTGGTGTAGCTGGTTAGCTGGGGAACGGGACTGAAGAAGCGGGTTGTCATGCCCCTGGTATATTGAAGAGGTGGGTTGTTAGGCCTGTGAGCAAGTCTCTAGGTGAGAGAATTGTTACGAATTGACTTCCTGAAGGTTCTAAACTGCAGCTACAGGGCTCTAAGACTTCCTTTCCGACCTGTTGTTGAAGCCCTGGAAGGGAAGTGGGGCAGCCGAGGGACTGTTGAGCAGAGAAGGGGCACACTTCCTTGGGTGGGACAAGCATGTGGGGAATGAGAGACTATAGGTTTTTAGTTTGAGTAGGCACGTGTGATGGAGTCTTTCCTATTTTCCATGAGTCGTTAGCCTGGTTAGGAACCCTTACCTGGGTGGCATTTAGTCCCAGCTCGGGGGTGACCCATTGTTGAGAGTGATGAATAGTGTGGTATAAGGCTAGGAGGTTCTTAGAAGGTCTGCACGCAGTTGGTGAAATTCTCACCAACATAAGTGTCAACTGTGTGATAAATTTACATGTTGCATTGTTATTTATGTGCATATTTTTATGGGTTATCATATCTGTGATTATAATTGAATTTATTGTTATGAGTATTGCCTGGATATGCTGCAAATATATGTTTACTATTATTTCAATGTGAATCTGTGAATTTACATAACGTATTTTTCTGTTCACATTTTATATATAAAGCTTCTGCAAGAGTTCTGTCCATGGATATGTTTTAATCGCATGCAGATAGAAAATTGTATGTGGAATAACTCAGTTTGGATGATGAGTATATTCCAAAAAGAGAACGAATGTGTTCTATGGTGTAGCGTGTCCCATCATGGATGGTAGGAGACATTAAAAAACAGTTTTAGAGCTAATTAAAGCATCTAAGTAGTGGCATGGCCCGACCTGTTGGTGGCTATGGATGTTACACCTCAGAAGTAGCAGAACAACTGACACCAACAGAGCTCAACCCCGACTACATAAAAAAGGCATCCAGTGAGCATATTGTGGACACACAGATCAAGGGCACTCGACAAAAAATGATCCATCTTTATCGAGTCGTCAAAGCAGGGCATCTCTTGCACCAAGGAAAGTGGCTCACTCGGGGCGAAATTCAGCAGAAATTTACTCATCTTATGGGGGAACTCAATGAAGTGGAGACAATTTCTTCCTAAGGAGGGAGGAGTGATCCAAGTGGATATCAGTGGCCACCCACCTTTTCCAACTGGCTCAAAATAGTTTTCTGACAATTTTGGTAATTTACTATTTTTAGCAGTTTTTCACTTCTGGAGCCGTTTTGAGGCCCTAAATGATGTTTTTTGGGAAAATTGAGAGAAATAAGGAATATCCTTTTATTTTTAACCCAAAATAAATCTCCTCAATGATACCTTTCCAACGGGATATCATACGCCTAAAATGAAGATTGTATGCAAAAATTTCAACCTCGGGAAGTTGATGTACTAACTTACCCAAACGGGGCCCACATGAATTTTGGCGCTTCATATCCTAGGGTTAGGTTTTTGGATGTATAAGGTTTTCGGAATTCCTTTTTATTGTAAAAAATCCTTCAGAGCCTCATTGTAATAATATTCTTATGAATGATCGCAGCCATCACATCTCTCCTCATAGATAAGCCACCACCATTCTAGCAAGCTTGTTTCCGCTTCATTTTACAGTTTCAACTTATTTCCTCATTGAATAGAAAACCAATTTTGTTGTATCTCTGTTATTTTGTGTTAAGCACCTATTAATAATCTGTATTCATTTCGTTTTTCTCATAAAATCTGGATCAACCTGTTAGGGTCCTTTGATATAGTCATCTGTTCTCCAGTTACCTATTTGGAGATTTGCTCTAATCATTTTGAGAATGTTTGCATGATAAGAAGCTTAGGAGTAATGGTCCAGTGGTGTATCTTGTGGTTCAAAAAGGTGTCCAGGTATATCCAAATTTAGCAAGTGATGGTTTGAAACTCTTGAATGTAAAAGATCAAAGCAATATCTTTCGGCAGCTAAGGGTCAATTTTTATGTGTTGTTAGCTGCTGAAAGTTCCCAATTTCGACAGCTAAAAAGGTAGGCATGAGGTGTTGTTAGCTACTGAAAGCGCATAATTTTTCCAAAGTTTAGCATGTCCCATTGGACTCTGAAACCATCGGTAGTACACACATCATCATCATCTTAAGTGTTGCCGAAATCATCTCCAGATATGATTTTCTTGGTCTCAATCGTTTAGTTTGGATTGTATTCATTATTTGATGAAGGATTTGAAACCCTGATATGTCTACTTGAAACCCTACCATCATCAGTAGTCATTGCCATTATCTCCTCATGAGAGAAACCATCACTATCTGAATTGGTGTTAAATAAACATTATGATCTAAGCTATTCCTTGTTGGAATTTTTAAAAGTTTTCCATCCAAAATATTTTCTTGTCTCACAAATTTCTCTCATCTGTCTTTCCTTTATCCTTTTTTCCTAGCGCTGGTCTCCCATCCATCAACCCAAATTTCAGTGTCTTCAAGGTATTAACAGTTTTTTTACAAATGTCTACTAGAGGAGCATTTCTTAGGAGGGAGTTGCAATATATTTCCTATCTGGAATCTCATCCAGAGATTTGTCAAATGTTCAAGGATGCAGGCTGCTACAGGTTTTTTGAAAAAATACAAGGGTAGCATCAGGGAATTGTAGAGGAATTCACCAAAAGTTTTGATGGAGCCAAAGAGAAATTGGGTCCTCTTGAAATGCATATATATGAGGCAATTTTTGTTGCAGCAACTGAGATTCCTGGAGAGGGTGAGAGGTGGTTCAATACCACTTCCATTAAAGACATTGAATTTAGATCTTACCTTAAGCTAGAATTCCAGAGCATTATTTGGCAAAGGGATGTTCCTAGGAATTACTTGGAAGACAAATGGTAGAAATTTTTGAAGGTTATTCAGGTGTACATAACGTGTGAAGGGAGGTATGGCAGGGTCATGTTGTACCATTTCAGGCTTATCAATCATTTCACATGCAAAAAACCTTTGAATTTGCCTCATTATCTTCATAGGAGCCTCACCCAGATGGGAAAAAAAGTCCAAGCTAAACCTAAGAAAGAAAATAGTAGATTGTTCCATCATGGCCTTATTAAGATTATAGTGATGGAGGAACTCCAAAGAAGAGAGAAGACATGGGACTATCTCCTATTTTGGGGAGAATTTGAGCAAGAGATCCAGCCTAAGGGTAAGAACACACCTACAAAGAATTCATATACACCAAAGAGAATTAAGAGAAAGAGAAGGGCTCTGTCACCAGTTCAGACATAACAACCAACCCCTTCACCCAGGTCTAAGAAGGGAAAAAATAAGCTTGATTTTGATCAGGGAATAGAGGGCTAGAGCAGTGTTGTTGATAAAAACATCTTGAATTTTCCATACTGAGATTCTGAGTCTGAACTACCCATGGAGGAAAGAGAGTAAACTAAATTTTAAAGTCCATCATTTGAGGTACCCAAGACATTAACAAAAAAGAAGATCAGTAAAACATCCAAGATTCAGAAGATGAAAGAGGAAGTAACGGAGCTTAGGCTATTAGAAAGAGTCATCAAATCTCAGAATCAGGCTATGAAAAGAAAATCTAATGAGGTAAGAGACTCATTTAAAAGGTTATCTTTGATGCATGTAGCTCTAGAAAGGAAGATAAAAGATTGTCTAAGAAAAACCAGAAACTTTACCAAATAATCAAGTTCTTGAGGTTTAAACTAGCACCTAGAAAACCTAAAATAACAGCTCATATTGGTTTAGAAGCATTGGTTGAAGTTTCTATGGACCTAAACAAGGAATCTTAAGAGTCAGACAGAGTAAAGAAATAAAAAATTTCAATTTTTAATGGTTTTGGAAAACTCAGGACTTTCGATAGGTTATTTTGGTCCACATCGGTATTGTTAGTTGTGGAATCCCCTGACTTTCGGAAGCTAAATCGGCTCTGTTCTATACGTGTTAGCGGCCAAAAGTACATATATGGACAGAACGACAATATTTTCTCCCAAATCAGATCCATTTGCTTCCATATCGCTTGAGGAGACTTGTAGATGCGTCCCAACTCCAAAATAGATAAGAAGGAATATCTTTTTCAGATTTTAAGGCAAATACAAAGGAGAAAGGTTCAAAGATGATTCCATTTTGGTTGAAGATAATTTATTCATGGCTCAGGTGTTAGTGAAATATTTCAAGTAGTCCTATCATTATCGAGCAAGTCTATGCATATGTCGAAGACTATAGCATTGATAGAGATTCAATCACTTATGAATAGGATCTATCTCCTGGAATTTTGTAATAGGATAGATTTTATAAACACTTGTAATTTTTAGATCCATACTTTGAGGATATGAAATTGTTTTGTGAATATTATATAAGCCCATAGAGGCCATAGTCAAAAAGGGGGGGATTATTCTGATCTGAAGGGAAGTATGGTGTGAAAATATCACCATTTGTTGTAAAGATGCTCAACAGGCTGTAAGTGACTTTTTGGATGAATACAAAGGATTTTTGTTTCTAGATTATTGTGTCATGATCATGTGGTGAAGTACCTCTTTATGTAACCTATTATTATCTTGTCTCAAATATTTTTTTCTTTCCTTATCGTTTATAAAAACATTATGTTTCAGGATTTGTCTTAGACACCTTGATCTGGCTTAAAATGATATTTATGTTTTCTTCTGAAAATTTAATGTAGAATTCAGATAAGATATGCTCTACATTTAAATTGGACCCTAATATATGCTTCTTTTCCATTTCACAAACTCAAAGGATCCACTGACATGATTACCTTGACTTGTTACATTTTGTCTCATCTATTCATTCATTTTTTCATCTTTAACCTCTTGACTCCATTTTTTCCCAATGAACCTCTTATGTTGTCTCAACCAAAAAATATAAAAAAAAAAAAACCTTTTGTTCTCATAGCTAGCCTAACATTCCATACAAAAAAATATAAATATGATAGAGAGATCCCTCTCTAAGTCTTGGAGGACTAGATCCAAGACTCAAAGTGGTTTTGTGGTTACCCGTGTCAATTTCCTCCTCAAATTGGGACATTACAGGGTGATAACAGAAACCAATGCGCAAGTTAATAACACCCATTTATTTGCTTGAAATTTCCAAGGTTTTACAATCATCACAGAGAGCCATAACGCCACATTTACACACAGTCAAAAATATCAATAACACACAGAATCCAAGCATCACTGAGCCACCATTTGGTTCATAAAATAGAGAATACTTCATGGATGGAGAGAAAAGAACCATACCTATGGGGAAAACGCTTAAATGACGAGTTGGTTGAGATTTACCTTACAAAACAAATTGAAAATGTGGGACTCCACAACCAACAGAGAAAAATCGCAACAATGGAACAATGCTACGGTGACGGGCGATAGGGAAGCTTTGGAGTGACATGCAATAAATGCACGTCGCTTCCATCACCTGGCCCCATTGAATTTGAAGTATGAGAAAACCTAATAAGCATAACATCCACTAGTAAATCAAACCATATAACCAATGCATAATCAATTCCAAACCATTGTAAGATCAGAGACCATATCTATTGCACAGTGCGCCACCCGAACTATTTCATATGTTAACCCTTTCCATAACTCCACACAATAAATCAAATCATATCCATATTGCTATATGCACCTCCATTCGACATTAATGAAATTTGCATAGCCCATTAATCAAACCATAGCATAATATTTAGGACTAACACTTGTACCCATTAACTCTTCCATTTGAAATTTGCATGTAGTCTTTTATTATAGCTCAAGGATTAATACATGGTTTCTTTCTTTTGTTTAAACTATAGAACCTTTCCATAATTTCCCTTGTTTTGATCATGCTACCATTAAGTATCCCTTGCATATATGTGGCTAAGTAATCAACATAAGAAATAGTAACAAGGTTATAACATAGAAACTGTAACTAACATGATCCTCATAACCAAGAAATTGTTTTGTGTCGTAAAGTATTACCAACAACATGCATTAACAACTCATTATCACGCCAAATGAAACTAGAATGCATCATCAAAAAGGTAGGACCGTGTAGTCAACATCGTAACAACAACAAAATATGTGTTATTTGTCTATCCTTGCACTCTAGTCTACAAGGGGGTCCCACCTACTAGTATTATATTATTATCATAATTAAATAATAGTGTTTTTAGAAATCCTTTGCAGGAGGAATTCATTGTTGTGATTTTAATCATCAACATCACGCTCATATGTTGCTTCTATTATGATGTTTCCTACACATCCMTACATTTTTTATGATGCATTATTGGTTTAATTTGATGTGATAAATGGGTGGTTGAGGCATTATTGCTAAATGTTGTTGGTATTTACTTGCGATACAGAMCAGTTCCATGGGAATGAGACATATTGTTCACAGGTGCTAGGTTATGTTATGTTATAACTTTGATTATTAATTCATATATGATCTATGCAAAAAATCAATAAAATGGGAACTTGATCAAAACAAAAKAAAACAAACTATGGAAAAGTTCTAAAGCTATGGCAAAAGGATTATGTATAGACCTTTGTGACAATGGTGGACCTATATATTATACTATGTGTTTGGTTAAAGGACCATGCAATTTTTATTAAAAGTTGAATGGAGGCACATATGGTAACATTAATATATGATTATTGTTGAAGTTATGGCATAAGGTTAACGTATGTGTCTCGGGTGGTGCACTATACAATAGATATGATATCAAATCCTTACGATGGATATTGCATTGAATTATTCATTGGATATGGTTTGATGTTAATGGTGGATGTTATGCTAGTGGGTTGGCTCATACAAGGAATTGAATAAGGCTAGGTAAGGAAGCGACATGCATTTACAATAGGTCCCTCCAAACCTCCCTTGAGCCCGCCACCCTAGAATAGTTGCATTGTTGATCTGTTGGTTGTGGAAACTCCATGTTTTCAGGATTGGTAGGGGAAAACCCAACTAGTTCATCATTGAAGCGATTTACTCACAGGTATGGCTCTTAGCTTTCCATCCATGATGGACTCTCTATATTATGAACCAAATGGTGTCTCAAGAAGGAATGAGTTCTATGTTTTCTTGAGTTTTTTATTGTGTGTAAATATTGTGTTCCCGGTTCTCTGTGAAATAATGGTGATAGTGGTGCAATGAGATATGTGTTTTATGGKTGAGGGGTTTTAATCAGCATTCTCTATATCATTAGTTGTCAACTCATTTTCCCTCTCATTCATTGATTTAATCTTTATCCAAGTTGTAATGCATCAATCGGCAATGGTGTGGTTCTTTTTTCTAAGCCCGAAGATTTCTTTGATGAATCGTTCTTAACTATCATTTCACTGAAATCGTTTTACAGTCCTTTTTGGCTGGCCCATAATAGAGGTCTATCTATGTATCAATGTATACGATTCATGTTCTAGCCTTCTTTTCACGAAGATTTTCCAAACCCGCTCCTCTCATCTCTGCTATAATGACGATTGTATGATGTGAGGCCTCACTTTCAATTGTTGTCAAAAGTTATCGACCTCCTGGGTGTTCGAAATAGGCATTATATCTCTGTATTTTCAAGTACCCATCATTGTTTAAATTAAACCTCATCTCCTCTATACAAAAAAAAAGTGTTAGAGACATTTGTGTGTGTCTAGATTGGTTAGATTGAATTGCATTATTCTCCACTTGGGCATTCACTTAAGGTTTTGTCAAGAGCTTGGAGTTATAAGTTTAAGGATTGTGTTTTTATATAAAAGAGCATGGCTCTCTGCTTTTTATTTTCAAGATTATATTTGTGGCATGTGGTTGTTACTCGATGGTAAATGGATATAAGGATATAACAAACCATGAGATCTCTTTGTTTTTTTTAAAGACAAGTAGGATTTCGTTACCTCTCTGCATTTAATTTCTAAAGAGCCCGACTTGGACTCTGACTTGCTTATACCTTTCTCAAGCACCTTCTGGAGTTTGTCAAGTTTTGGGTTATGATTTTAATGATTGTGGAAGTTTAAAGGCACGGGCTCCCTCATTTAAAAAAACATCCTCTTGGTCGAATCTTTCTATGTTATTTTTGTGATGAATTGATTTGGACAGAGAAGAAAGAAAATATATGGTTACCTACTACCCGAGAGCTTCCCTTCTATTCAATTATGGTCTCGATTACTGTGCTTAATCCCATCATGATCATGATTTAATTTAAATATAAGAAGACACTGCGTGAGTGATTGCTTCACCGAGCACGATCATGGTTCTTTCAAAGTTTAATAGAGATTCCTGTGTGTCAATTTAGTTTTTTTCTCTTCATGCATCTTATGGGAATCATTGTACAAATTATGATTGTTTTAAAAGGAAGTATATACATATTAATTTAAATAGAGATCAAGCTCAAGGTTATATGTTTGGAATTGATTGTTGTTGTCGAATCAAGATTGTGTATGTTGGATCATGTTGTCATTGATGCCAAAGGTTTGAGTGATTGATGTCAAAGGATTGATGTCAAGTGATTGATTGATGTCAAGGGATTGATTGATGCCAAAGGATTGCTTGATGTGAATGGATACATGTCAAGTGGAATCATATGCATTGTCCTTCATGTGAATGGATACATGTCAAGTGGAATCATAGTCATATGATAATGAATATGGATAAATGAGTTATCATTGATATGATGCTTAGTTTAAGATGGCTCAATTAGTAGTCATTTATGTGATGCATAAATGAATATGGATCAATGAGTTTTCATTTATATGATGCATAGATGAAGAAAGATCGATTGGTATATGATGCAGTGATGGATTGATGTAAAGGTGAATCAATATTGTCTTACCATGGTTGATAAGGAATACAAATGAATGAACTCCAAAGTGGTCCCCTTATGGTGAAAGCCCTCACTGGAATACGCTTTGTGTTTGAGTCATCCTAGAAGTATGGTTGGAGAACCCATGATTAATTGTGGAATAATGAGATAAATATCAATGAATTTGTTAGTAAAACTATCCTAGATAGATAGTTCTTGTCATGCCATTTCCAGTGGTATGTAGAATGTCACATAACTCCTCACGGTTTGAGAGTTATGGCCTTACGAAGTTGAAGGACCCTCATATGTTAGCTTGAAGCCCCAAAAGGTCAAAGAAGCCAAAGTGCGTGCAAAGAAGGAGGATTATTTAAATAATAAATTTAAGTGACAAAATCAAGAGGATTATTTAAATAATAAAGTGAAGTGACAAAGTCAAGAAGGATTATTTAAATAATAAAGTAATGGAGAACTTTCTAATTATGGAAAGTGGTTAGAAGTGGGTTAACCCTAAAATGAGGAAAATGGGTTAAGTGACCTAGAAGATGATTCTAATGAAGCTACTTAGAGAGTATAAATAAGAGGAAAGGGTCTCTTGTGAAAAACATATC
>JASDQU010370431.1:31086-68634 GCA_032191745.1 Picea mariana | reverse complement strand
TACCAAGGGGAGTTTAAGAATACCTCTTTTATGTTTGGAGTCGCTTTCTCTTCTTGTCCGTCAACTGCAGCCAAAACAATAGTATCTAGAGCATGAAAATTAGACTCAACCATTAGTTTGGCCAGACCCTGTCCTTTGATTAGTTTAGTAGGTTTTATTTCAATGTCGTATTCCAGAATAACCACAATCCACTTTCCTCTTCTACCATCTGGATTATCCTGGGTGAGGATATCCTTAACCACTGCGTTTGGAACGTATGCAATCGTGTGAGAATGGAGAATATAGACTTTGAAGTCCTTTATGGCTTTCACCAGAGTGAAAACCTATTTATCCATTATGTTATAGTTCAAAGCAACATCTCTCAAAGATTTGTTGAAAAATTCTATGGGTTGTTCATACCCTTCATTGTTTTTCTGCAACAGCACAGCTGCTATGGTGTGTTCAGATGCAAAGGAGAAAAGATAAAAGTCTTTGGTGTAATCTAGGCTGATCAAAATTGGGGCTTGGGTGAGCGCATGTTTCACTTGATCAAATGACTGTTTGGACTCGGTGTTCCATTTGATTTTTGTGTCTTTTTTCAACATATTAGTGATGTTCTTGAGAATTTTGGCCAGGTTTCGTATGAACCTTCTAAGGAAATTTATTTTGCCAATGAAAGATTGCAGTTCTTTGATGTTCCTAGGGTGTTCCACCTTCTGGATGGCTTCTATCATGTTGGGATCTATTTTAATTCCGTCTTTCGAGATTATGTGTCCCAACATTTTACCTTCCTCTAACCTAAAAAGGATTTTCTTAGGATTCAAAGAAATCCCAAATTTCCTACACTTATCAAACACACGTCTGAGGTGGAGCAAGTGTTCCTCGTCAGATTTGGAGTAGACAGTCACATTGTCTAGATAAATGACTATAAATCTTTCAGTCTCGTCCACAAAAGCAATGTCCATTTCCCTTTGAAAAGTAGCCCCAACGTTCATCAGACCAAAAGGCATATTCACATACATGAAGGTTCCCCAGGGTGTGGTAAAAGTTATCTTCTCTTGATCTTTTGGATGGACCAGAACTTGGTTGTAACCAGAGAAACCATCTAGTAAGGAGATCTTGCTGGACCCAACCACCTTTTGTAAAATATGGTCCATTTTGGGCAAAGGGTAATTGTCTTTGAGGGAGACTTTGTTCAGATTTTTGAAATCTATGCAAAGTCTGATCTCGCCAGTTTTCTTCCTGGTAGGAACTAATTTAGAAACCCATTTGGAAAATCTCAATGGGACTATAATCTTTGCATCATACATCTTTTTGATTTCTTTCTCTATCAGGGGAAGAAATTTGGGATTAATTCTCCTAAGTTTCTGTCTGAATGGTTTGTGTTCTTTTATGGGAATGCGATGTTGTATGATACTCGTGTGGTAGGATTTTAAGTCCTTGTAACCCTAGGCAAACACATCTACGTATTCCTTAAAAAGTTCAATGTATTTGTGTTTTTTCTCAAGGGGTAGAGATTTAGAAAGTTTTATCATCTTGGGTTTTTCTTCTGTTCCTATGTTGCATTCTTCGACCTCCTTACCACTAGCTTCAATTTTTGGTTTTTTGGCTACGTCGTTAAAATCGAATAAGTCTTCTAACAAAACTAGACCTCTAGGTAACACATTACTTTTCAACTGTAAAATACCAGAATCTATCTCATTTTCATTCAATTCATCTGCATCTACTTTACTTTCATTGAGCTTTTTGGAATCTACGTTATTTACACTAACACTTTCAGAAATAGATTTATTTACAATCTCATCATCATTTTCTAAATCTATGTTTGTACATTCGAAATCATTCTTACACTGTAGGAAGTCTTCAATTTGATCATCATTTCCAAATACTTGCCAGTATCTGATGTTGTCAGGAATGGTTGGTCTGCACTTCACCTCCACTGTGTACTTGCGAGTGGGACGAAAAGGAATTTTACAAGTAGTTGCCGATTTGGCCAACCCGTTTGCCAGAATGTTTTGTCCTCTAGGCATTACCTACAAGTCAATTTCAGTAAAGCATTGAAGAGCATCCAAAATAGCATTCCTATAAGCCCTAAGTCTAGGGTGTTTAGCTTCATACTCACCTTTGATTTGCTTGATAATCAGTTCAGAATCACCCCTTACCATGATCTATTTGGCACCAACTCTCTTTAGTAGTTTCAGGCCAAGCATCAGAGCTTCGTACTCAGCTACATTGTTAGTGCATTGAAAATTCAGCTTGTAAGAATGATTCTTAGAATACCTTGATCTATGATTATCCAACCAAACTCCAGCTCCAGCTCCTTCTTTACTCACAGCACCATCGAAATACATGCTCCAGAAATCTGCAGGTAATTCCTCACTCTCTTCAATCATGGGGTTTCTTACTTCAAAAACTTCTTTATCATCCTTTGGATCAGGTGTATCATCTTCCAGTTGTGCAATTTGTTCTTCAAAGTCACCATCGTTGTATAGAATGAAAGAGTCCAAATCTGAGTGTGTGGAGTATAGTGGGTAATTGTGTGGCTTTTCCTTGTTGTTGACCATATACTTCATCAGTGCTTCCCTGTACAGTGTTCTTTGTTGTCTGAAAACCAGAATGGTGGCGTAAGACATATCTAGCTGTAGGGTTCCTCTCAATTTGTCTCCCTAAGACCTTGACAACAACATATTGTACTTGGGGGGAATATCTGCAACAACGATATCCATCACCATACTTTTCGCTGGGAATTGAGCCAAGGTGATGCATAAGTATTTAATCAGGCCTATACATTTGACTTTGTTGGATTCGAAAGAATGCAAATCTTTGTAGGGTCTGGTGACCTCGAGACCCAACTTTTCCATCATGGCTTTGGGCATTAGGTTGTGAGAGGCACCCAAATCCAGTGTAGCATTGTGTAATATCAAATCATGGATGTTTAGGCTAATGTAAAAAGGGGCCACGACACCATTATCAGTTTGACCATCAACCTCAGGACCAAACAGGAGCTCAGGTTGATCATCGGCAAGGTTTACTTTATCTAAGTGATGTGCGGATCCAACATTCAAATCTTTAGTACCTATCTTGGGTACGGTGCTTAAATATTTAATCACCTGAGACCTGTAAGCATTCTTGTTCATCAGCTCGGAGAGGAGGATGGGAATCTTCAATTTAGCTAGTTCCCCTTTAAGGCTGAAAGGAGCGGCAGCTTTGCTTAAGGTATGTACTTATGGTTTATCGGTAGGGGCTTTGTGGCCAGGTGCACTTGTTTGAATGGTTGATGAAACTTCATTCTGACTTTCTCTTTTAAGAATTTCTGGAGTTTTTTGTGCAGGAGATTCAACATTATTTCTCCCAGGGACTTTCTTGGGAGGGTTTTCGGAGGCTTTCTTGGTTTCAGCAACCTTCTTTGAGGAGTTATCTTTTGCCTTCTTACTTCTCAGGTCATACTACTTGTGAACCTCCATTATAGTGTTCTCAAAGGCTTGTTGTTCTATTTTCTTAGCTTCCTCATTTACCTCTGTTTGTGAAAGGAGAAACATCTCGTACTCTTCCTGGGTGAGGAAAATGGATTCACGATCATGATCATGATCGCCCATCAGGTTTATATGAGTGTCATTAAACTCCTTGATTACTTCCTCCCCATCATTAGCATAATTCTCCTAGAGAGGTGGTCTAATATGTTGATCAGGCCCCCTCTGTTCTCTTTGATCTCTGGGATCTCTCTGCTTGATCGGAGTGGATTTCTTCTGAAGTGTGGGTTTCTAATTTAAGGGGCAACTTGGTTCTCCCTAGGTGGGTTTCTGTTAGTTATAGTGAGTCTCTCCATCATTTTCTCCATAGCTCTGGTGAGAGAATCTAATTTGTCATCTAATGAGGAAGTACAAGGTTCTTCTTTGATGGTGACCCTCTTCTTTGTTCTCTACCTAGCCCTTCTGTCCAAAATATTTGCTTCCACACTGACAGCACTTCTCTGCATGTCTTCTAGAGTTGTTGTGTTTCTTTCCCTTAACTAATATGACATGTCTGCATCAAATCCATCGGGGAATTTTATTAATGCCAAACCTTGTGGTGGTTTGATATCAGTTGGGATTGCATTGTATAGATTTTGAAATGAGTGCAATAATCCTGCACTGTCTCTCCTTGGTTCCGTTTGATGTTCTCATACTTTGACATGATTTGGGGAGGATTTTTCTTTACCTCCCACCTGTCAAGGAAAGTTCAATGAAAAACAACAATGTCAGTTATGGTAGCAACACGTAAGGTTTTGAACCACTTTTTGACTTCTCCAGTCAGACTCTGTGTGAATAATCTCATATGCACATCAACTTCATCTACTTCTTGCAAATCAAAACAATCGTTCATTTTGTCAACATGTTGTTGTGCATTCAGGGTACCATTCCTATCAACTTGAGGGAGTCTGGTTTGATAATCTTGAGGCATGTCATGTAAAGGAGAAACCAACACCAATGGAGAATATATTACTGCCATGATTGGTGGAGGAGGCTGAACAAAAACCTGTGTGATAGGAGAGGTAGTGACAGAAGTTGTAGAAGACGAAGGGATGGGAGGACTGAACAACATCAGTCCTCTTTTGGCAAGAACCCTCTTGACTTTGAGGATGGTTTATGTCCTGTCTTCGATTTTCAAGTCTTATAGTTCTTCTCTAGTCTTCGAGTTCAAGAATTTAATTATTTCATTGGCTTCAGTGGGCATTTCTCCCAACTCTCCTTTTATTTTGTCAATAACCTGCCTGCTTCTTATCACCAGTTCATTTTGCTCAAACAAGATCTGTACCATAGGCCATATTTCATTGATGGATTTGGAGATATCCATCCAAATATTCTCCTTTGCTTCGGAAAGTGTCTTGCCTACCACTTTTTTCTTTTGCAGCTGTTGCAATTCCTGTTTTAGCTTTTCTGATGTTTGCTTCTCCATATTGTAGCTTGCTTGGTAAGAAGACTTGAGCTCCTGAAGGCTGTCAAATTCCTTTTTCAGTCTGTTAATTTATGTTTCTTGTAAGTTAATCTCCTCCATGGTCTTTTCCATCTCCACAGTTTTTTCCATAACTGTCAGTGGGGTGGGTGATGGGATTTCTGTTGTGGTGCTCGTTTCTATAGTTGTTGTGCTAACTCCTGTGAGGGGAACCGCACTCAGTGGAATGACTTCCATGGGTGTTGTTTGTTCCTTCTCCTTTACTAATCTTTCCATCTCTGCTTCCATCTTTATTAATTGTGCATTCTGCTCCATGATCAACTTGAACATCTCATCCTTTTCACCTTCTGTCTTAGCGATCTCCTTGGCTTGTGCATCCTCTGTGGGTGGCAATTTTAGTTGTTTTCTCAGAGATGATATATCAGCGTTCTTTTTCTTTAGAAACTCCTCTGCTTATTTCACATTTGATGGATCATACCTGATCTTGACCACCAATTCCTCTAAGGATTTTATCCTGTTATCATTTGAAAAAGAGGATATCATTTCCAGTTTCAACTGGGTCTGAACATTGTTTAGAGTTACTTGTAATTTTGCAGTTGTAGAGGAAGCATGGGCCAAAGTGGAAAAAACCATTTCTCTAGTCTGCCTGTGTAGACCCATCTGATCAGCTGGATGGACTTGTTTGGTATCGAATACAAGGGTTGACCTCTTGTAGTCAGTGATTTCTTTGGGTTGAGGCACATGTGCCTGCAGAAATTCCAGATGCATTCTTCCTTTTTCTGTGTCAAAAGTTGATAATAGTCTGTGTTGTATTGTGGATGTTTGCTTCCAGAAATGAGCATAGGTGCTATTGGTCAATGTCTAGTTTTTCTTCTTAATCAGATCATATTTTTCAAAAATGTTCAGCTTTGCGGATCCCTGTGGAGTTTGGGTGATCACAGTTATATCAGTCTGCTTCCTTGAAGAAGAAGTAGACATCATCTAACAGCTAATTGAAGGAATTGGTGTACCTTCTCCCTTAGCCCCTTTGGCAGACTAGGTATCTTCCTCACTAGACCTGGAAGTAGTATTAATGGTCTTAGGCTTTTTACTGTGTAACTGAAAATCCTTCATTGATACTTTAGTGACCAAAAGAGAGGTATCTTTCCTTGGTCTTTTTTCCTTTGGCACTGGTGGAGTGGTAGTCTATGAAGTCAGGATTAAGGAAGACTGATGTTCAGTGTCTTCCAAGGTGTTCTCTTCCCATTGTGTTTGATTTGCATACTTCTCAATTTTTGATTTGAGTGTGTGAGCATACAATGCACTTTTGTTTTTATCTCTCATTTCTGCAATGATCCCACTTGGATCGTAATGCCAAATTAAACTAGTGCTGAATTTAATTTCCTTTAATATCTTTGTTGCCTCTTCTCCAGCAACTCAACTATTGCAAATGAAAGGTCCTATCTACCCCTTGATCCTCATCTATTGTTTTTTCTTCAGAGATACAAAGTGAATATAATTTGAATTTATCATCTGGCGAATATACTCTAGTGCAAACATCCACACGGGGAAATATTTGGGCAATTTGTATGGAGCTAACTCACATCCATACACTCTGATCTCTGTGTGATCTTGATATAGGAACCAGTCCCTGGTATTTGTGAGATCCGAAAGGTGTAAAATTATTTGGATCTCTTTGTTTATCCTCGGCTCGGACCTACCACAGAGCATGCTTACCCAGGGTGATAAAACATCTCAATAAACTGTTTAAAACTGAACTCTGTGTAGTTTCTTCTGAGTAGTGAAGTCCATAGGGTTACTGCTTGTGGTTTTCCGTCCTGGTCCATTTTTTGCATTAGGAAGGAGAATTTATCTGCTTGATAAAATATGAACATGTAGGCCAGTATTGAAGAATAACAAAACATGCCTTCTATGGGGAAATTGACCAATTGCTCGTGCAGGTTTTCGGCCAAGAAACCGTTGTAGTCAAATTGGGTGGTGACCTTTTCTTCGGTAGAGAAGATTGATAGGAAACCTAAGATAGGTTCGTCCACCCATTCGTCTGAGAAATAGTCGAGTAGAAAACACAATGATGAAATGATTTGATTTCCCTTTTCTAAAAATAAGGAGGAATGGTAAGGGGGGTTCTTTTTGGGATGTTGATCATCTTAAGGGAGGAACAATTCAAAGATTTGTTCTCTTGGGGGAAAAGACAGGTTCTGATACATTTTCATCATAATTTCAATGGTGAGGGGAGAAAAGGTTTTAGTTCTGGGTATCTGCATCATTTGATCGATGGCATCGGGTGTAATGGAGAAAAGGGTTTCTCCGAAAGATGATACTATGACTCTCTGATCGGGGAGGTAGTGAGCTTGGCATTTGAGGGTGAATTTCGGAAAATGGTGGACTATGGGAAAAAGGTACATAGGAAGTTTCAAATCCCAGAGTCCAATTTCATCACTCTGATCAATGAATGTGTCTTTAAACCATGATTGTAGATCAGCAAAGTCGAATTCGCACCTGGTTTCTGAAATCAAATAATCTTTGTCTATTAATGCAATCCAGTTGAGATCAATGGGAGGGGGAAGGAATGGATTCTCCTCAATATCTGAATTTTTGGATTTAGGCGCCATTGCTTTCTACCGGTACCTACACAATGAACAAACATTAGCAGGAAATGGTTGGCTGGGCGAATGATTGCAGAGGCGGAGGAAAATGAGTTTCTGGTGCGCAGGGAGTATGATCAGAATGCGAATGACGGCAACGGGGTTGAAAATGGGTGAAAAGATATTCGTTGGGTGAGGAGGATAGGTCAGGAGTATAACAGGTATGTAGCCTGTAATAAATTTCCAACGGATCCTTAGGAGCGTGAGGAGGCAGGTGAAAGGTGTATGACATGTGTACCCGGATGATGTAGAGGGTGATGATTGGGGGATAAGAGAGGGAGACATGACCTGTAACGAGTGGATGGATAAGACAGGTGAAGATGGATATTGAGATGTGACATCATGAGGTGGTGGCGGTATGTCAAAAGGGAAGAGGTGTGACACAATAGATTAGCGACACGTTGGGATGGGGCCCACTGGGAAAAGATGCCTCAATCTGAACCCCCCCCCCCAATCGTTAAAGTAACAACGGTCGAGGGGTCCGGAATCTCCTGTAGACCTTCCATCTGCGTGCGGTCAGGATAACTGTAGATTTGTGCGCACTTGTTAATCACCATTCTGGACCCCCCCGTTAAAGGTAGAACTGTCCCGGGGGTCTGAAATATCATCTTAGTCGTAGATCTGAGTGCCAATGACTCAGCTGTAGATCTTTGTGCCATATTTAGTCCCAAGGCGTGATTCAATATGTGCAGAAAAACTTAGGCTTAGTGCTTTTGTGGGTTTTGTGCACTTCTTCATCTGCTTTTGTCACCATGGGGTTAGGAAAACACCCTAAACATGAGAATCATACATTTTCTTCTAACACCATACAAACTTTATTGAAAGAAAAGATGGCTAGCCTATGTCCTATCCTACCTACCTACACCTTTAGCCCAGATTAAACTGTTGGACTAAGAGATTACTCTACCCTAGGGTTATTTCACCAAGATTAGAAAGTTTGATCAAATTTATTCACTAACTAACCTATCTACTTGGCTAAGATTAAATAGTTTAGCCAAGCTTTTTCACTAATCCTATCAACATCAATTCAAAAAGACCTGACCATTTTTAAACAGTATGGATCAAGTCATGTTATTGCATGGGGCTTTGTTCATTTATTATTATTTTTATGCCCTCTTTATTCTTTTTCTCATTTTCTTCTTTTTTATTTTCTTTTCTTTTCTTTTCTTTCTTTTCTTTTCTTTCTTTTCTTTTTTCTTTCTTTTATTTTTCTTTCTTTTCTTTTGAAAATAATTTGCATGAATGAAATATTATATGCAAGATAACATACATCAATAGTGAAAATTTTCCAATCACCAGATGATCCTATAAATTATAGGATTATAACAGCGACTCCACCTGGGGATGGTACTCTCCTTGTGAAGTTCCAAGAACCTTCTTTCTAATGTCTGCAAAGGTTTTCCTCCATTTACTTAATTGTTGCTATATGTTTTTGCTTTTATTTTGGAAACTTGGTGGAATTGATTAGTGGCTTAGGGCATTCACTGCGGGCTTCAACCATCTGATCTGTGTCACCCACACAAAACCTGAATGAAAAAGAAATGGTATGTACAATGAAAAAATGGATTCATGAGATCTTTATTTTGGAGACAAGTAATGCTTCAGCATCCTGTCATTAACCGGTCGACCTGGCAGGTCTGTCCCATCACTATTTTTGAGCAAAAATGCATTATTTCCTCTGAATGCCTGAATGGTGTAAGGTCCTTTCCATAAACTATCAAATTTTTCGTGATTGCCCTTATCCTAATTTATAGAATCCCATTTGAGAACCAAGTCACCTAACTCATAATCATATTCTTTAGTCCTCTTGTCATAAATCCTTTTTATACCTTCTTGAATGACCTGAGTCTTGTTGTAAACTTCCTCTCTGGATTGCATTAGGTGGATCATTTGATTTATCCTTCGTTGGACATCATTTGGTTATTCTTGTGCTTCCAACAATAATTTCATGACAGGGACTCCTAATGAAAGGGGAAAAACTACTTTCGTACCATATACCAACTAGTATGGAGACAAACCAATCTCTCTTTTGGTTCTTATTATGTCAGCCCAGAGTGCGAAAACCAACTTATTATGCCATGATTTCTTATTTTCTTGCAGTGTTTTTCTGAGAATGTTCACCAGAATTTTGTTAGAAAACTCAACTAGCCCATTTCCTTGTGGATAATAAGTTGTTGAGTGTCCCAAAGTAATGCGATATTGACTACAAAAGTCTATGAGCCTTTTGGATCTAAAATTCGTTGCATTGTTAGCTATAATTTTTCTGGGGCATCCAAAACGAGACAAGATGTTAGTTTCTAAAAACTTGATGATAACTGAGTCAGTAGCTTGCCTGCATGGCACAGCCTCGATCCACTTGGTGAAGTAGTCTGTGGCTGTGAGGATCCACTTGTGTTGGCCCAAGGAGGATGAATGTATTTCAACAATGAATTCCAAACCCCGTTGTTGGAAAGGAGATTCAACTGAGATAGGTTTCATAGGGAGTGGCAGAAGCTTCCTTTTACCTTCACAAATCTGGCACTTGTGGCAAGAAGTAACCCTTTGGTGGACGTCGGAAAACAGAGTAGACCAGTCAAAACTAGCTCTCAGAATTTGTTAGCTGTGGTCTTCAATCTCAGGTGCCCACCACAGTCTCCTGCATGAAAATATTGAAGAACTTTGTCAGCTTCATCTTTTAACAAGAAATTAAGCAAGATACTACCAGGATCTTTCCAATAGAGATTGCCTTCTAGAATACAAAATTTCAGTGCTTTCAATTTAATAAATCTGGCTTTGGTCTTAATCAAACCAGGAGAAGCTTGTAAATTTTAGAGTACAAAAATGAGGTATGCGTACCAAGGGGAGTTTAAGAATACCTCTTTTATGTTTGGAGTTGCCTGCTCTTCTGGTCCGTCAACTGCAACCAAAAAATTAATAGCTAGAGCATGAAAATTAGACTCAGCCATTAGTTTGGCCAGACCCTGTCCTTTGATCAATTTAGTAGGTTTTATTTCAATGTCGTATTCCAGAATAACCGCAATACATTTTCCTCTTATACCATCTGGATTATCCTGGGTCAGGATATCCTTAACCACTGCATTTGGAACGTATGCAATCATGTGAGAATGGAGAATATAGACTATGAAGTCCTGTATGGATTTCACCAGAGCGAAAGCCTGTTTCTCCATTATGTTATAGTTCAAAGCAGCATCTCTCAAAGATTTTCTAAAAAACGCTATGGGTTGTTCATACCCTTCACTGTTTTCTGCAACAGTACAGCTGCTATGGTGTGTTCAGATGCAAAGGAGAAAAGATTAAAGTCTTTGTTGTAATCTGGGCTGATTAGAACTGGGGCTTGGGTGAGTGCATGTTTCACCTACTCAAATGATTGTTTGGACTCGGCGTTCCATTTGATTTTTGTGTCTTTTTTCAACATATTAGTGATGTTCTTGAGAAGTTCGGCCAGGTTTGATATGAACCTTCTAAGGAAATTTATTTTGCCAATGAAAGATTGTAGCTCTTTGATGTTCCTAGGGTGTTCCACCTTCTGGATGGCTTCTATCCTGCTAGGATCTATTTTAATTCCATCTTTCGAGATTATGTGTCCCAACAGTTTACCTTCCTCTAACCTGAAAAGGATTTTCTTAGGATTCAATGAAATCCCAAATTTCCTGCACTTATCAAACATACGTCTTAGGTGGAGCAAGTGTTCCTCATCAGATTTGGAGTAGACAGTCACATTGTCTAGATAAATGACTATAAATCTTCCAGTCTCGTCCACAAAAGAAATGCCCATTTCCCTTTGAAAAGTAGCCTGAGCGTTCATCAAAATAAAAGGCATCTTCACATATATGAAGGTTCCCTAAGGTGTGGTAAAAGTTGTCTTCTCTTGATCTTCTGGATGGACCAGAACTTGGTTGTAACTAGAGAAACCATCCAGTAAAGAGATCATGCTGGACCCAACCACCTTTTGTAAAATATGGTCCATTTTGGGCAAAGGGTAATTGTCTTTGAGGGAGACTTTGTTCAGATTTTTGAAATCTATGCAAAGTCTGATCTAGCCAGTTTTCTTCCTGGTAGGAACTAAGTTAGAAACCCATTTCGAAAATCTCAATGGGACTATAATCTTTGCATCATACATCTTTTTGATTTCTTTCTCTATCATGGGAAGCAACTTGGGATTAATTATTCTAAGTTTCTATATGAATGGTTTGTGTTCTTCTTTTATGGGAATGTGATGTTGTATGATACTCGTGTCGTAGGATTTTAAGTCCTCGTAACCCCAGGCAAACACAGCTACGTATTCCTTAAAACGTTCAATGTATTTGTGTTTTTTCTCAGGGGGTAGAGATTTAGAAATTTTTATCATCTTGGGTTTTTCTTCTGTTCCTATGTTTCATTCTTCGACCTCCTTACCACTAGCTTCAATTTTTGGATTTTTTGGCTACGTCGTTAAAATCGAATAAGTCTTCTAGCGGAACTAGACCTCTAGGTAACACATTACTTTTCAACTACAGAATACAAGAATCTATCTCATTTTCATTCAATTCATCTGCATCTACTTTACTTTCATTGAGATTTTTTGAATCTACGTTATTTACACTAACACTTTCAGAAATGGATTAATTTACAATCTCATCATCATTTTCTAAATCTATGTTTGTACATTTGAAATCGTTCTTACATTGTAGGAAGTCTTCAATTTTATCATCATTTCCAAATACCTACCAGTATCTGATGTTGTCAGGAACGGTTGGTCTGCACTTCACCTCCACTGTTTACTTGCGAGTGGGACAAAAAGGAATTTTACAGGTAGTTGTTGATGTGGCCAGCCCGTCTGCCAGTATGTTTTGTCCTCTAGGCATTACCTGCAAGTCAATTTCAGTAAAGCATTGAAGAGCATCCAAAATAGCATTCCTATAAGCCCTAAGTCTGGGGTGTTTAGTTACATACTCACCTTTGATTTTCTTGATAATCAGTTTAGAATCACCCCTTACCATGATCTGTTTAGAACCAACTCTCTTTCATAGTTTCAGGCCAAGCATCAGAGCTTCGTACTTAGCTACATTGTTAGTGCATTGAAAATTTAGCTTGTAAGAATGATTCTCGGAATACCTTGATCTATGATTATGCAACCAAACTCCAGCTCCATCTCCTTCTTTACTCACAGCACCATCGAAATCCATGCTCCACAAATCTGGGGGCAATTCCTCACTCTCTTCAATCATGGGATTTCTTACTTTGATAATTGCTTTATCATCCTTTGGATCAGGTGTATCATCTTCCAGTTGTGTGATTTTTTCTTCAAAGTCACCATCGTTGTATAGAATGAAAGAGTCTAGATCAGAGTGTGTGGAGTATAGTGGGTAATTGTGTGGATTTTCCTGGTTGTTGACCATATACTTCATCAGTGTTTCTCTGTACAGTCTTCTCTGTTATTCGAAAACTGGAATGGTGGCGTAAGATATATCTAGCTGCAGGGTTCCTCTCAATTTAGCTACCCAAGACCTTGACAGCAACATACCGTACTTGGGGGGAATATCTGCAACAACGATATCCATCACCATACTTTTCACTGGGATTTGAGCCAAGGTGATGCATAAGTCTTTAATCAGGCCTATACATTTGACTTTGCTGGAGTCGAAAGAATGCAAATCTTTGTAGGGTCTGGTGACCTCGAGTCCCAAATTTTCCATCACAACTTTGGGCATTAGGTTGTGAGAGGCACCTGAATCCAGCATAGCGTTGTGTAATATCATATTGTGGATCTTTAGGATGATGTAAAAAGGGGCCATGGCACCATTATCAGTTTGACCATCAACTTCAGAACCAAACAATATCTCAAGTTGATCATTGACAAGGTTTACTTTGTCTAAGTGATGTGCAGATCCAACATTCAAAGCTTTAGTACCTATCTCGAGTTCGATGCTTGAAGATTTAATTACCTGAGACCTGTAAGAGTTCTTGTTCATCAGCTCGGAGAGGGGTATGGGAATCTTCAATTTAGCTAGTTCCCCTTCAAGGTTGAAAGGAGCAGAGGTTTTGCTTAAGGTATGTACTTCTGGTTTATCGGTAGGGGCTCTGTGGCCAGGTGCACTTGTTTGAAGGGTTGATGAAACTTCAGTCTCACTTTCTCTTTTAAGAATTTTTGGATTTTTTTGTGCAGGAGATTCAGCATTATTTCTCCCAGGGACTTTCTTGGGAGGGTTTTCTGAGGCTTTCTTGGTTTCAGCAACCTTCTTCAAAGAGTTCTCATTTGCCTTCTTTCTCCTCAGGTTATACTGCCTATGAACCTCCATTATAGCGATCTCAAAGGCTTGTTGTTTTGTTTTCTCTGCTTCCTTATTTACCTCTATTTGTGAAAGGAGAAACATCTCGTGCTCTTCCTGGGTGAGGAAAATGGATTCATGATCATGATCGTGATCACCCATCAAGTTTATATGAGTGTCATGAAACTCCTCGATTACTTCCTCCCCATCATCAGCGTAATTCTCTTGGAGAGGTGGTCTAATCTGTTGATCAGGCCCCCTCTGTTCTCTTTGATCTCTAGTATCTCTCTGCCTGATCTGGGGTGGATTTCTTCTGAAGTTTGGGTTTCTAATTTGAGGGGCAGCTTGGTTCTCCCTAGGTGGGTTTCTGTTAGTTATAGTGAGTCTCTCAATCATTTTATCCATAGCTCTGGCGAGAGAATCTAAGTTGGCATCTGATGAGGAAGTACAAGGTTCTTCTTTGATGGTGACCCTCTTCTTTGTTCTCTGCCTAGCCCTTATGGCCAAAAGATTTGCTTCCACACTGACGGAACTTCTCCGCATGTCTTCCAGAGTTGTTTCATTTCTTTCCCTTAACTGATATGACGTGTCTACATCAAAACCATCAGGGAATCTTATTAATGCCAAACCTTGTGGTGGTTTGATATCAGCTGTGATTGCATTGTATAGATTGTTGAAATGAGTGCAATAATCCTGCACTATATCTCCTTGGTTTTGTTTGATGTTTTCATACTCTGATAGGATCTGGAGAGGATTTTTCTTCACCTCCCACCTGTCAAGGAAAGTTCAATGAAAAATAGCAATGTCAGTTATGGTAGAAACATGTAAGGTTTTGAACCACTTTTTGACTTCTCCAATCAGACTCTATGGGAATAATCTCATCTGGACATCAGCTTCATCTACTTCCTGCAAATCAAAATAATTGTTCATTTTGTCAACATGTTGTTGTGCATTCAGGGGACCGATACTATCAAACATTGGGAGTCTGGTTTGATAATCTTGAGGCATGTTATGTAAAGGATCAACCAACACCAATGGAGCATATCTTGTTGCCATGATTGGTGGAGGAGGTTGAACAACAACCTATGTGATAGGAGAGGTAGTGACTGAAGTTGTAGAAGATGAAGGGCTGGGAGGAATGGAGTGACCTGGTTTAATTTTAACAGAAACTGTAGCAATAGTTAAAACAGGAAGTTTGACAGACTGCTGAAGGTGGAGTTTGTCTAAGGCTTGACCAAGATTCGCAACTAGGTATTCAATCTTATCAAACTCAGGGTGAAAACGTTGATCAGCTTCAGCTCTGGGAGAGAGTATTTTAGGGGTCCTAGGCTGAAAGACAGTTTGATCTAAGACTGTTTCACTGACAAAACTATCATATTTTGTCCTGAAAAGGCTTTGTTGAAAAGATATATCAAACTCAAGATCTTGAAGAGCAACTAACTTCTCTGGGAGAGAAGGGGACCTTAAAAGTGGGTTGTGACTCCTGGAAACCTCTACAGTGTTTTTATTCCTGAGTAATTTTTCGGGATTGTCTGTTGTTATTGCAGGTTCTGGGTCAGGACGAGATCTAGTAAAAACTCTTTTAGGAGCCAGAACTTTTGATTTTATTTTTCTTTTAGAAATTTTTAAATAATATATACAAACTTTAACAACCTTTGAAGATTATCTCTAGATAAATTTAGGGTTTGTGATTAGTTCAGAAATAAATATTTCTTTGTCTAGGTGAAAGAAATCAAGGGGTGGAAAGTTTGTTCAGTTCTTCCTCGTAATTTCTCTAAGGCTTCATCTTTTTCTTGTTTCAAGGCTTCTGTGGCCTTCTCCTTCTCTTCTTGGATTCTCTGAAGTCGAGCTTGTGTCGTGTTTACAAGTATTCTTAATTGGGTTGGTTCATCCCCCAATTTTACAATTTGTGACGAGGAAGGTGCAGTAGGTACTGCGCAGACCAAACAAATAGCTTGTTGTATTTCCTTAATTCCTTCTCGACCCTTCCATATAGATCTTCCTACTTCACTCCATATCTCTGCAAGATGTCCTCGGAAGCATCCTCCATAGCTCCTCAGAAGAAATTGATATCATCCTCCATGAGCATGGCCTCTAACTAGGGCTTACTAGCGCACGTCTTCTTTCTTGCTGAAGGTTTCTGTGGAGAAACCTTCCTTTTCTGTAGTGCGACTGTTTCAGTAGGGGGATCTTGCAGCAGTGTAGCTTCACCTCCTCCTTGTCCATTTTCTCCATCTCCTCCTCCTCCTAGTGAGCCAGAGCCATTTTCTTCAGAGGCGTTGTCCTCCTCATCGGTCTCTATATCCTGGACTTCTTCCCACTAGAATGTCCGACATGCTCGACTCGGGTGACCATGGGTCTTCCTATGGTGTCAGTGTCAGAGAGTTCTGCATCAATGATAGGTACAAGGAACTCCTCCAGCCATTCTTTTGTGATCTGATCCATGTCTTCATATGTTATCTTGTAGTACAACTGTAACTCTTCCTTGTTCTCATCTCTGCGTGCAGTGATATAGATGAAATGTGGATCTGCGTGGAACTTGACTATTGGTCTTTATTGGTGCAGTGTGCACGGTGTCATGCACAAAAATGACTCGATGGAAACCTTTTTTTGGACCTTGGGTATGGAAACAAGCGAAGTTCAAGGAAGAAAAGGTCAAATGTGAACTGCGTGAGAGACACAGTGACTGATACTTGGTTGAAGTGAGAAAAAGAACAGAAAAGATGGAGCAAAGTCCGAGAAAGCAAGACGTTGGACAAGGAGATCGGGGATGATAGATCAACAAGGAAGAAGGATCGTGGACAACTCAGAAATCATGAAAATCCACCGTGGGATGCTTTGGAGCACTGCCCGGGAAGGAAGGGAAGTCAGGCTGGCGAAGCCCGAAAAATGTAGGTCAATTTGACCTAGGGTTTTAGATACCTAGGTTTTTAGCATCTAGGGTTTTGACACCTAGGTTTTGACCTAAGGTTGTCGATGAGTGATTGTAATGTATAAATAGAGGTCTAAAGGACCTAGGTTGGGTTGGTACTTTTGGGTTGGTCAGATAGTATTTTTATCATTGTTGAGTTGATTGAGAGAGGAGAATTGTGAGAGAGAGAAGTGTTGAGTACGAGAGCCTTCTAGATTATAAGATCTTCAACTGGGTGTGAAGATCAAACCTGCAGCTGGGTGCGCAGGGAGAGGAGAGATCAAGAGAAGAAGAGAGAAGATCTGCTAGCTAAAAGCGTAGACAAGAACTGTATGCTTTACCCTAATATAATATAGCACAGTTTTGTGGACATAGCCCTAGGGAGAGGGTGAACCACATATATTTTGTGTTGTGTGTAATTGGTATCTTGTATTTGGCATTGATATACTATGATTGCATTACTGATTTAGATCTGATAAGTAGATGTGCAAAGTAGATCTGAGTGGAAAAGTGATAGATGTATGTTGTGTTGATTTTGTATGAGATCCACTTGATATTCCATTTGGTTGTAGACATCTTTGTCCTGCAACCCCCTCATAGTTGCCTCTAGTGAGACTACATTTTCTTTGCAAGTGTTGCCGAAAGGGCTAGTAGCTAGGGCTTGTTGGTGCGCTCTTGGAGCTGAACCCTAGGTCTGCCCCTATGCCAACAAATGGTTATGTTGTCGGGACAGGAATCTTCTTAAGGGAATGTCAAGGTGGTTCCCATTGAAGACAGAGATTTAGAAGTGGATAGAAGATCAAGAAAAGGACTTCGCTGAAGCCCAGAACAAGAACCCTAATCTTAGTTCAGAGGATTGGTTGGAGAAGTATATTTTTACTTATATACACGAGATATTCTTTGGAGGAATCCATCAGGAGCTGTATGAGTGGCTAGCTACTAGCTAGGTTGGTAGATGCACAGTTCAAGATCAGACCTATATCTCTTATGGTCTGGACATCAACGTTGATCCAGAAGGTCAAGAGAGTCGATAACACTGTATCCAAAGTAGTATATCACTGGTTTGATAGTACCATTGGAGGGTATATCACCGAGTTCATTGTTGACATAGTAGAATCACATAGCCAAGCCGAGAGATATATCTTCAAGGGGCCCAAGGGAAAAATTTTACATTTTCTGAAGTTGAGGATCAAGATGCTCTTGCATGAAAAGCACATCTTAGAGATACAGTAGATTGGCTGGGTCTGAAAAGGCCAATGTTCAAGAAATTAGACAGTGACAACAACACAGAAGTTGGACATATGTGCAGTGGGAGGATATTTCGAGGGGTTCACCTTGAGAACCTGTTTAAGTAAAACTATGGGGAAGAGGGTTTCTATAGTGGAGAAGAGGCAGATCTGACAGACGAAGAACATTCAGAACCCTCTAGGGAAGAGAAAGGAGTAGTTGAAGAACTTCGTCGGAATGAGCCAGAAACCTCAGGAACTGCTCAGAACACTGAAGTAAGTACTATTGACCCTCCTATTGCTTCAACAACGATAAGTAATCAAAATAGTCAGAACCACCAAAGCCCTCAGAGTACTATTATTAGCAGTTCAGCATCTACTAAGATAAGAACCTTAGGCAGCTCCATGGCAGGTGATATGAGACTCCCTATTTTTCAGGGAGATGGATTTGAAGATCTTGAGCAGCATTGGTTTCTGTGCGAAGCTGTATGGAATATCAAAAATGTTACCGATGAAGCTATTAAAAGAAACCAGTTCAGCACTACACTAAGGGATCGCGCGTTAAGTTGGTACATGAAGCTTGTCCAAGGACTTGCACAGCATAAGCCACTGAATGAGATCAAGAATGTGTTGTTTGTCGAGTTTAAAAAAACTAAGTCAGAGTCTCAATGTATTACAGAACTGAAGGAGATCAAGTAGAAAGTAGTCGAGCATGTTTGGGAGTTAGATCAGAGGTTCAAGACTTTAACAGACTGACTGAATTTTAAGATCCCCAACGAGTAGAACAAGGAATGGTTCATCGCTGCCCTTTTACCACACATCAAAGTTCCCCTGATGCAGTAGAAGCATTGGAGATCTCTATGAAGCTTGCATCATCCCCTATGGGAGAATCCAGCTCAGGTATGAGCCAGATCTTGAGTCAGCTAACTAGTTTTTCCTTGCAGGTTGAAGACATGAAGAAGGATAAAGGAAAAGATAAAAGAGAAGACATTTGGTGTGTCAAGTGCATAATAGAAGGCCATGACAAGGAACACTACCCTTTATTCAATGACTACTTGGCTTCTGGAGCCCCAAGCCCCTTGAAGCAGGCTGCCTTACCCTGGTGCAAAGTATGCAGAAACAGACATTGCCCTGGTGAGTGCTATTATATGCAAAAGCATGTTCAGGCACCTAAAAACTTGTATTGCACATTATGTAAGTTAGTAGGGCATGACGATAGAGATTGTAGAGCTTATGACCTCATGCACGAAATAGAAAAAGACATTTACAAAATTCAAGGTGAAGTATAGCAAGAAGGAAACACTATGCAGTACAACTCTCCAGGTAGAGGAAACTTCAATCCTCACAGTGGATTCAGAGGACGAGGACGAGGATGAGGTATGGGTCGAGGTCAAGGACAGATAATCTATTATAACTGCGCACAGCTAGGACATATAGCAAGGGACTGTCAGAACCCTTGTACCACTTGCAGTTATTTCAAATCCTTTGAGCATGTCATTGAGGACTGTCCAGTATTGTTGAATAAGATTCAGGAAAGACGAGGACCTCAGCAAAACCCACAAATACAGCTAATCAAAGCTTAACCCCGCGGAGTAGATCCTAGAGTCATTGTTATCACTCAAGGAGGCACTGCTATAGGAGAGGATAGAATGACCCAAGGGAATATCACAAAATACTCAGGAATCGGGAAAGCTACAAAGAAGACCCAAACTTTTGATGCAAATAAAGAAAGATAGATCTTTGAGAATGCAAGAAAAGAATTCAATGAAAATCAAGGTTCTTCATTGAAGACATGACCAGAAATAAGAGAGTATGGAATGCCTCATGCCTTTGATCAGTCGACTTCGCCAAGAGAAGGAAAAGAGGTAAGAAATCTCATGAAATGTTTACATACTTGTATTAAGTTGATCCAAGAAGAAAGCATTGTACAAGAGTTATAGAACTTAATCAAACAATATGAGAAAGGAAAGATAGATCCCTTACTGAATAGGGTAGTACACCAAATTGGTAAGAAGAGAAGGACCAATAAAGAATTACACTTGAATGCTCAAATAGGAGAATATGATATAGATTATGTAGTCATCGACTTAGGGTTGGAGGTCAATGTCATAACAAAGCAAACTTGGGCACTGATGGGAAAACTGAAGTTGATCTATTCCCCTATTAGACTTAGGATGGCTAATCAACAAGTTGTCAGCCCTTTTGGATGATTGGAGAATGTTCATGTGGACATCGACGGAGTAAGAACATTTGAAAATTTGAGGTAATTGAGATAGTTGATGACAATTACCCTTACCTTGCGTTGTTATGAATTGATTAGGCCTTCAATAATTCCACTGTGGTTGACTTGAAGAAAAGACATATGAATTTTGAAAAAGATGGCCTTAGGGTCATTGCACCTTTAGATCTAGATGAAGGTCTGTGATACACAGAGCCCATCAAAGAAGAAGACCACACATATGAACTGGAGAACATATACAAACTGACAGCCAGACAACAGGATTATATCAATCCTACAACTGATGGGAATCTAAGTTGGCGAAGTGACAGTGCTTGTTCATCGGATTCAGAAGAAGCACTGGAGAACTGGCAGAACCAGATGTATGAAGTATCTACAAGGAGATGTGCTAGATTAACCAAAGAATTTTGTTGGATCGGCACAACAGTAAGTAACTTACCCACATTTGATGATCTCAATCTGTTAGAAGCTTTCCTATTAGACTTTGAAGCAAGTTTACCAACACAACAGAGGTTGTTGGCAATGGATGAGGCCTTGAAAGCCACCCCAGCAAGATGGTGGGGGACGCACAAAAGTAATATCACAAACTGGACACAATGTAGTACTCTGATGATAGCGTGATTCTCAGCACAAGTAGAAGGTTGTGAAGTTCTCTACACAGGTCAAAGCTACCCAAAGGACCATGTGTGACGTTGCAAAGAGGCTTGGAGTGACATTCTGCAAGAAGTGTGGGTACACAAATTCATCAACACGCTGGACACGACACTTATCAACTGGTACCTCCACGTAGAGTTGCACCTCATCACTATGGATTGGGAAGGTATGACTCAGAATTTTATAACTACATTCTTGTTTGAAAGTCAGTTTCCGTCAGTAGATCAAGCATTGCATATTGTCAAACATAAATTATTTGAGGAGGTCTCTAGCCTTCCCTTAGAACAGGAAGAGGACGAATGGATTGCGCCTCTCCAGAAATTGTAAAGCTGCTACAACATCAATGTTGATGAAGACGATGATCCGAGGAAGGTGAACATCGCCGAAACAGAAGGTCAGAGAGATGTGGAAGGACCAAGAGTTGAGCTACCATTTATTGGACAACCGATCCAAATAAAGAAGGTCAACATTGGAATAGAAGAGACACCAAAGTTTGCCAATGTCGGAGACTATTGGGACACTGCTATCATTGACAAGATTACAGAGTTGTTGCACGAATATCAGGACTTGTTTCCAACCAAGTTCATTGATATGAAGGGCATCAAAGGACCTATCAGAGAGATGATAATATCTTTGAAACTGGATGCAAAACCAGTTAAACAGAGACCCTACATATTGAACCCGAAATAGAAGGAAAAAGTGAAGATATAGCTCGATAGAATGCTGGAAGCAGGGATTATAGAACCTGTCGAAGAGTCGGAGCATATCAGCCCTATGGTGGTACAAGACAAGAAGACAGGAGAGATCAGAATCTATGTGGATCTCAATAAATTAAATAATGCTTGTTTTCATGACCCTTTCCCTACACCATTCACTAACGAAGTGTTAGACAATGTGGGAGGCCAGGAGGTATATTCTTTTACAAATGGCTTTTCGGGATACCATCAGATCTGAATTGCTAAGGAGGATTGCCATAAGACCACGTTTTCCCCATAATGGGGGTCTTATTAGTATACAGTAATTCCATTTGGACTGAAGAATGCCCCAGCCACATTTTCCAGGGTGGTGGTTGAAGCATTCAAAGAATATTTTCATAAATTTCTAGAAGCATATTTTGATGACTGGACTGTTTTTAGTTTGTTGAAAAATCATATTGAATGTCTAAGACTAATGTTGGACAAATGCAGGCAGTGTCAAATTTCTTTGAATCTGAAGAAGTGCATCTTCTTCTCACCATTTGGAGTATTGTTAGGTCATATTGTATGTAAGCAGGGGTTGTTGGTAGACCCATATAAAATTTCCATTATCGTTGATCTGCCACCTCCAACGTCAGTCAAACAACTACACACTGCACTGGAACATACGAGCTATTACAGGAATTTCATCAAAGGCTATGCCCAGATTACAGCACCCATGGAAAATCTATTAAAGAAAGATTGTCAGTTCAGTTGGACAAAAGAATGCCAGAACAGCTTCGACACACTGAAACAGAAGATGGTTATTGCACCCATTCTGGTTTTTCAAGATTGGAGCCAGGCATTTCACGTGCATGTTGATGCATATTCCATTGCATTAGGAGATGTGTTAGCACAACCTAGAGAAGGATATATTGATCACCCATTAGCCTTTTCTAGCAGGAAGCTATCCACGGCTGAAATTAATTACACCACTACAAAAAGAGAAGGATTAGCCATGGTGTATGCGGTGCAGAAATTTCACCAATACTTGTTGGGAGGACACTCTATAATGTCGACAGATCACTCTGCGCTGAAATACCTGGTCAACAAGCCAGTTTTGGGGGGGCAAATATGCATATGGCTTCTGTTGTTTCAAGAATATGATTTTGAGATCATAGTTAAACCAGGAAGAATGAACAAAGTTCCTGACTACTTGTCAAGGTTGGAACATGGCGAAGAACCTACCATTTTGGAGGATAAACTACCAGATGCACAACTGCTAGCCATTACCAAGGTTGATGGTCACTTCAAAGAAATAGTCCAGTTCTTGTCAAAAGGAATGTCACCTAGTGAGTATACAATTCCACAGAAGAAACAACTAGTAGTGCGCGCTGCAGATTTCTCACTTATAGTTAGACATCTATACAATATGGGACCGGATGAGATCTTGTGAAGATGTGTTATGGAGGCAGAATGACAACTAATCCTTGTAGAAGCTCATGAAGGCATCACGGGAGGAAATTAAGCAAGTAAAGAAACTACACAGAAAGTTCTTAGAGTTGGCCTTTAGTGGCCTACCTTACACATAGATGCTAAAGACTACTCCAGAGCCTGAGACGTATGCCAAAGAGTTGGGAACCCATCCAGAAAAGATGAAATGCCATTAGCACCACAACTGACCCTACAAGCATTTGAAAAATGGGATATTGACTTCGTTGGACCTATAAACCCACCAGGAAATCTCACAGGAGCAAGGTACATAATTACTGCAACAGAGTAATTGACTAGATGGGCCAAAGCAAGAGCAGTCAAGGACTGTAGTGCCACTACAGCTACGTGCTTCATTGTTTATGACATCATAACCAGGTTTGGATGCCCTAAGATCCTTATGAGTGATCAAGGCACACATTTTATCAATAAGACAGTTGAAGCCCTGACTGAGGAGTTTGCAATACATCATCAGAAGAGCACACCATACCATCCACAGGCAAATGGGATAGTTGAATCATTTAACAAGATATTTGAGACAACATTGATGAAGGTTTGCAGTGTGAACGGATGACTGGAATTTAAGAGTACCTGCAGTACTATGGGCCTATAGAACCACTTGCAAGAAGCTGACCATGTAGACCCCTTTTAATCTAGTTTATGGCCTTGAAGTTGTTGTCCCAATGGAATATCTGGTGCCAAGTCTAAGGATCATTGCTTTTACAGGTATGGATGATGACAGTGTTATTCACGAGCGGCTCACACAGTTGGTTGAGTTAGAAGAAGACAAATTTATTGTAGGATTCCACCATCAGGTTCAGAAGGAAAGAGAGAAGGCCTATCATGACAGGCACATCAAGAAGAAGGCATTCAAGCAAGGTGATTTAGTACTGATGTATGACAGTAAGTTTATAAAACACCCAGGGAATTTTAGAATGGATTGGCTCGGACCTTTTGAGATCACCTATGTTATAGAAGGGGGAGTTGCACAGCTGAAGACATTGAAAGGAGAATGGAAGGAAGGATTGGTGAATGGGAGTCGGCTGAAGTTGTATTATGACAACAAGATACCTCGTATCTCTCAGTAGAAGCAAGAAGGAAAAGGGTCTAGGTACCAGGTGTAGTTGAAAATGGGTACCGGACATAGAAAATATGGTCTGCACAATGCGGGAGAGGAGGCATAGATCATAAAGTAAAGGTTGCACTGCGTAGTCTAAAGATGAAGAAAAATAGAGGAATCAGACCTGAAGTGCCTCAGGACGAGTCACAGGTGAGTGTTGGGGGCTTGTTGGCCCTTGGGTATGAAAATGAGAAAATTTCAAGGAAGAAAAGGTTAAACACGAAATGCACGAGAGACACAGTGACTAATACCAGGTCGAAGTGAGCAAAAGAGAAGAAAAGATGGAGCGAAGTCTGACAAAGAAAGCCATTGGACAAGGAGATCAGGGATGATAGATCAATAAGGAAGAAGGATTGTGGACAACTCAGAAAGTAGGAAAATCCACCGTGGGATTCTTTGGAGCACTGCCTGGGAAGGAAGAGAAGCCAGGCTGGCGAAGCCCGAAAAATGTGGATCAAGTTGACCTAGGGTTTTAGATACCTAGGGTTTTAGCATCTAGGGTTTTGACACCTAGGTTTCGACCTAAGGCTGTCAGTGAGTGATTCTAATGTATAAATAGAGGTCTAAAGGATCTAGGTTGGGTTGGTACTTTTGGGTTGGTTAGATAGTATTGTTATCATTGTTGAGTCGATTGAGAGAGGAGAATTGTGAGAGAGAGAGAAGTGTTGATTGCGAGAGCCTTCTGAATTGTAATATCTTCAGCTAGCTGCGAAGATAAAACCTGCAGCTGGGTGTGCAAGGAGAGGAGAGATTGAGAGAAGAAGAGAGAAGAACTGTTAGCTAAGAGCGCAAACAAGAACTGTATGCTTTACCCTAATATAATATAGCATAGTTATGTGGACGTAGCCCTAGGGATAGGGTGAACCACATATATTTTGTGTTGTGTGTGATTGGTATCTTGTATTTATCATTGATATACTATGATTGCATTACTGATTTAGATCTGATAAGTCGATGTGCAGAGTAGATCTAAGTTGAAAAGTGATAGATGCATGTTATGTTGATGTTGTATGGGATCCACTTGATATTCCCTTTGGTTGTATACATCTATGTCCTACAACCCCCTCATAGTTGCTTCGGGTGAGACTGCATCTGCTTCGTAGGTGTTGCTGAAAGGGCCAATAGCTAGGGCTTGTTGGTGCGCTCTTGGAGCTAAAACCTGGGTCTGCCCCTGTGCCAACACCTTCAATTGTTGGTAATATGCATGAAACACAGCGTTGGACTGCCACTGCTTCATCATATCATTGGTGTACCACAAAGTAGAAAACCTAGCGACCAATGGTTCTGAAGGTTCGATCTCTGGAAAGGTGGCTCCTTCAGGATTTTTCCAAGCGACAAATGCGATCAAAACGATCAGCCAAATAAAGTGTAATTCGTATCCCAAATCCTGAGCTTCGCGGTAATCTTTCTCTAGTTCATTGACAAAGTAACTTTCCCCATTCATCTGCATGCCCTCCACACATTTTCTTGCGAGGTCCACCATGAACCTGGTGACCTGTGTGGGGTGGTTCTTCCTTACGAGCTTGCTAGCTATGAGTTGGCAAGTGAGGTGCACTGCACCATCCTGTATAGAGGATACCTTGTAGCCTCTCTTTCCTTTTTCGACTTCGTTGTAAGCTTCCTTGATGCATTGTGCCAGAGAGCGGTCTGAGGCCTTCCCTAGATAAAACTGTTGAGGGTCGGGTCCCTTCATGCTTAATCCTGTAATTTGGTGGATCAGCACTGGATCCACAGTAATCCTTCGGTCAAGCCACATGTATCCACCATGATATCACGACATGAGGAGTTTAACACAATTGTTAACCTCCTGGTGTCGACCAAAATGGGGAATCTCCATCACATTCAGCACAGTGGACTGCGCCAGTCTCTTAATCCATGGTTGGGAGATGAGGCAAGGCTTCTTCCCAGTTGAATTCGTCAAGTAGAGATGGGGTGCTAGCATAGCATAGTTCTTTTTTTCACCTATATTGAAGTCATTGTTCTTCAGTAGCGGTATCTATCCCAACTAACTTTCGACTACGTGTATTCCCTTTGAAATGTATGTGGTGAACAGGGTGTACTCATAGTCTTGGGGTATGCTGTCGTGGCTAACTGCACCAGCCAAAGGCAGGATATATTCTATTAGGATTGACGAGATCTGCTTCGCATTAGCCAGATCGCCACAATGCTTACTTCGATGCTCAGTCATGGGGTTGACATGGCCAGAACGACATCCAATCGAAGGGGAAACCTGCAATCCCCTAGTTGATGATGCCTAGACACCTTCAGATAACTGTTTGTCGACCATTATCTTCTTGAGGACCTCCTTGACAGACTTCTCTAATTCATCAGGTTCGTCCGGCATTCTCACTTTTAACAGAAAGGTCGGGGTAGACGAATGGAAAAGTGGAGTAGAAAAACTGATGGCGAGGTCTAGCTTCTGATAACATAGCTCGACACATAATCAATTCTCTTCTTGCCTCAAATAATCACGGGTAGAAAAAAGTGGTCCCGACACAACAATCAATGAGTTAAATAAGTGGGGCACCGTAACGAATTCTTCCAACGGCCAGGAATTCTTCCATCAATGAAAATCTATCAGTTATGGTGTAGTCTCAATGCCCCAAAAGCAGTCCATCAGCCCATAAATGCATTTTCTAATCATTCTGGAGCATTGTTATAATGGTCGGGGTGCCTCCAATGATCATATAGCTTCGCCAGGGTGAAGTCTCATTATGTGCGGTCCTGTTATTCCAGTGAGGCTCAAATCTTGCGAACCTGCCTCCTGCGAGGTTCCAGTTTGTGAAGTCTTCCATTTGTTCTTTGTAGCTTCCTATAGCTTTTCCAAGTTAGTTTTTTTTTATTGCGCTTCCATGCCTTCTTTCTTGTGATCTTAGTCTCTCTAACTCTTTCTGGAATCCTCTTTCCATTCCTATTCTTATCTTCTCCTAGAGTAGTGACTTTGTACTGTTGATGTGCCCTCAAAGGGTTTGAAGTTAATATCTCTTCTCGTAATACATCCTAGGTGCTTATACTTATTTCTTGAATGGATGGGTCCTTCAAACCTTCTTGCATTCTTTCAACCTTGATAGCTAATTCTCTTGCCTTATGTTCCTCCTGTGTTGTTACTTTCTTCTGTTCCTTCGACTTATCCTCTCGTTCTTCTATTAGTCGGTCTATTTTTCTGGCTATGAAATCCCTTAGTTCTTGCTTTTTCTTTTCTATAGCTTCTTCCTCTGCTTTCCTTCTGATCTGATCCTTCTCAATCCAAGGCTTACCTAATAAAAGTGGGAAAGGGTTGATGTTTTCAACAAACTTAATGACTTCAAATTCTTTTTCAGTCGATGTTCCATGAATAATAACAGGTGCATTAGTAACTCGTCCACATAGGGTTATCATCTTTCCTTTAAACAAGTCTATCCTTCCCAATGAAGGTACCATAGTAGGCTTTCCCAAAATTTCCCAAGTTTCTTTTGTCATAATATTCACTTGTGTTTCTTCATCCAAGACATGGTCTATGTCAAAGTATTTTATTCTTGTACTTATGTGTTGTTTTACTTTTAGGATCTCTGGTAAGATGACATCTTTGTGAACATCCATCATTTCTTTCAACTGTAATAACATAGTCTGACCTTTCTCTAATTCTTTCTCTTTATGACTCTTTAACATGCTCTTAGTCTCTTGACTTTCTTCATACTTTTCTTGTCTCATGCTCATCCTTTCAACTTTAGCAATCATTCTTAGACAATCCAAAACCTCGTGACTAACAATATTACAACAAAGACAAATAGGACCTGTACCAAGGCATTCCTTAGCAATATGTCCCGGTCTTCTGCAATTATAGCATAATGTCCATCCTCTTTTTCTTTTATATGTTCCCCAACCTCTTCTGTACTACGCACTAGGATCACAGTGTTGGACCTGCAATCTGCAAAAATTCTTTCTAGGTTCCCGCATCCACTTACTAGTCAAAAAATTCTTTCTATGCATAGGAATAACATATCTTTCTTTATTTCTATTAAATTTATTCAGATCAACTCTTTCTTGCAGTTGCGCCCTAGTCTTCAGACTAGGACAAAATCTATTAAACATACTTAAATTCATGCTTTCGAAACAAAACATTTCACTTATCTTACTCTTATCAAAGCACAAATATTTAACTCTTTTAAGATCTTACCTCTTTTCTTCAGATCATATTTCTCTCTTAGCACAAATCTTCACAAGTAAGTAGAGTATTGCACACTACAGCAACAGATCTACGCATAGAGCTTCTCTTTTCTTCAGTTCCCAGCAATCACAGTTCCAGGTCCCAGCAACGGAACCATTTATTGACACAGGGGCAGACCCAAGGTTCAACGCTTCAACAACATATCAAAAAAACCCCAACTACTAACCCTTTCGGCAACAACTGCGAATCAGGCAAGGTCTCACCTGAGGTAGAAGTAGGGGGGGTTACAGGATGCAGGTGTCTATAACCGAGCTGGGACACAAATATCTGATAATAACACTTTGCAGAGTACTCTATTAACACTTAGGAGATGAGATGCATTAGTTCATTAGTTTTATTAACATCACATAACATACCCAATCTAGACTGCCACAGTAACAGTCAATGATTACATACCCTGAGCACTTAGCATTATAATTTAGATCTAGCATCCATTCATCCTTAACACAAGTAAAGCACTAAGCAACAACAGATCCATTTGTCATACATAATAATCAAGGCACTAAGCAAATAAATGACATAAATAACACAACACAAGCACACCAAAGACACAAGATATACGTGGTTCACCCCAGAGTGGGGATACGTCCACCAATTGCTTCGTCTTCTTTATTATTCATCCAGATCTTACATTCATCTTCTCACTTGCACTAAGCCACAGGGCCAAGCTTCGCATAGGATAGGAGATCTGTGCACTGAGCACCATATCCTCCTTCCAAACTAGTTCTAAGCATAGAGCCAACTTCTCTCTCGAGCACAGAGCCTTAGCACATACACATTATGTTGCACAAAGCAACTCAAAATTGCTTGCACTTAGCCACTTCCCACTACTTCGCTTCTTCTATAATACATTCTTACTTATTTATACTTTTTCAATCCCTTACTATAAGGCCTAATCATGGGTAAACCCCATGGGCCAACATCCCATAACCCATTACAAAAACCCTAAATAACTCCTTGATGGGTCTACATAGCCCGCAAAATAAGTGAGATCCGCAATCTCAGCTTTTCTTGGGCACACTATCTTTGACCAGCCTATCGAAGTCCAAAAATGGTCCAAACCTAACCAAGTTTTCCTCAAAACTTGGTCGAGGACCAACACCAGTAGTCTCCAATGCTTTCCATTTTAGGGTTTTATTCTGTCCCAATGTTAACTTCCTTGACCTTAATTGGTGCAACAAATTCCTCTAACTTCAGAGATGGAACTTGCACCTCTCGTTCACCTTCAAACTCTATTATCTGAATGTTTCATGGATCATCTTCATCTGGTGCTTCCTCTGCGACATGATAACATGAGAGTAAGTCTTTGATTTCATGTCTTCTGCTATTAATGTTCTGTTATAATTTCCACCTCAAGTTCCTAAAAAAATATCATTCCTTGTATCAGCTTCAGGGTTGAATCAATATTGGGGCTATCATGCTCAAATGAGAAAGTTACCACAAAATTTTGTTGTAATGTTGTCCATTATGTAGTGCCTCTGCGCATCTCCTGGTCTATATACCAGTTCCTTGGTATCCCTTCCAATCTATGAACAAAGTAATGAGGCTATTCTTTTGGTGGTGTCAACCTCCATTGTCTTCTACATTTCTCTAAGTTCTCAACTGACCTTCCTCGCTCATCATACTTCCACAATGTATTGCTCCCCTGTTATGCACCAAATATAATGTGCAGTAACCTTTTACACTGATACTAGTCTTGAATTGTTTTCTTATGTGTGCCCCACCATCTTGCAAGTGTTTCCTTGAGTGAAATATCCAGGGCTAACAAACTCCAATTTTCCAAAACTTCTTCCTCATAATTTGTCAAGAATTCTTCTAGTTCGTTCAAACCATGAAAACTGGGAGGTTCCCTTATCTCTGTACCCACCCACCTTACTACGCAGTCTATTCTTGTGAACCTCCTTGTAGAGACTTCATGTAATCTTTGATGCCAGTTCTCCAGACCTATGTCTGAGTTTGAGGCACACGATGTAATGCTTCTCCAGCTGAGTACCCCATTTGCAGTTCAGTTGACATAATCTTCTTCTCGCGAAGTAGTCCTATATAGCCAATTAATTTCTTCCAAGTCCAAACATGTTTCCTCTACAAACCTTTCTCCTTCTGAGGGATCTAGTGGAGAAATTACTCAGTACTCGCCTCATTCAAAAGTCATTTTCCATGTCTCCAGGTTAATCACAACCTAGTTATCAAATTCCCAATCCAGTCCTAGTAATGTTGGGTAGGGTGTTATGCCATCTACTATTTCTATAACCTCAAAATCTGCCATAGTGCGCACTCCATCCAAGTCTATTGTCACACCTTTAAGTCTTTCAATTGGAAGCACTATATGTTGATTCACCAATTTCAACTGGAAATGTGAATATCCTAATGTGGGTTCCCTCGTACACTTTCATGTCTTCTTAGGTAAAACATTTACTTCTGAGCCTAAATCATTTGAAGTTTTACTTATACATCTAGCAGTTACGATTCTTCTATATTATTATAATCATTTATCACATTAGTTGAATAAATAAGAACACTAAAAGATAGGAAATCATAGAAACAATAGAGACACACAGATTAAATTTGGAAACCCTCATGGGGAAGAAAACCCAAGAAAAATTCTTCAATATAAATAGACCAAATACCGAACGTAAGATCCTCCTATACTCCTTCACTAGGAAGAGTAGCACACCACTTGACCAAGAAATACCTAGAGATAGACCAAAAACCGTCCTTGACGTCACCCCCAATTGTAGCAGCTTCTCCTCCATGACTTGCACACTACAGAGCTAGGTGTGTGTGTCCAAATGAGGCATTGGTCTCTCTTATAAATAATGGTCTGGCCAACATATAATTAGGTCTGGGACAACCTGTCACTTTACCCTCTTAATTTACAATTAACTGTCAAGGAACAATAGGGCCAAATTTTACTAAGGCACAATAGGGCCTAATTAAATATAATATAATAATAATATTCAACTCTTTCTCAGGTAGAATATTCTTTGAAGTTACAATATTTCAACACTCCCCCTTAACAAGAAGGGTATTATACTGAAAACATTTATAACAACTGACTGGACTCAATACATCATCAAGAGGAGGGGACATAGTCATCAACATCAGGAACATTGTCAATCATATCTATAGGTCATCGGAATTTTTTCTCATCATTAAAATCAGTAGAAACTAAACATCATCATCATCTACAACGTGAAGATGGAGTAACATCATCATCATCAACAACATGAAGATGGAACATCAACATCATCAACAACATGAAGCTGGAATAACATCATCATCATTAACAACATGAAGCTGGAAGATCAACATAAAAAAAATGAAGCTGGAACAACATCATCAACAATATGAAGCTGGAACATGAACATCAGCATGAAGCTAGAACATGAACATTAGCATGAAATTGGAACAACATCATCAACAACACAAAGCTGGAACAACATCATCAACAAGATGAAGTTGGAACATCAACATATATATGTGGCAACAGAATGAGGTAGGTGAATCAACAAAAACATCTATGGTACTCTATTAGACCGTCCTTATTGTACCTTCAGGATCTTCCCAGGAATCATAAGATTCCCTAGGATATAGAATCCTAAATAAGCTACCATGTGGTGCTCTGATAGGCTGTCCTTACCGAAACTTCGAGATCTGTCAAGAATCATAAGATTCCCAAGGATATAAAATCATAACTCATCTACCGCTACTAACCATAGCTGGCATATACATGCACATGTACTCTGATAGACCATCCTTATCAGACCTTCAGGATCTACCCAGGGATGATCAATTCCCTAGGATATAAAATCTTAACTCAGCTACCCGTTGTTGGTCAAGATACCACAGTATCATCAACATCGCTCCCCCTTTTGAGGGAGGTCCTTTCAGATAATACCAATCTTTTCTCGGACATATTCAAACTTCAAATGACATAGAGGCTTAGTCAAGACATCTGCAACCTGCTCATCTGTGGCAACATATTGGAGCTTTATAACTCCCCTCTACACCATATCACGAATGTATTGGTAACAGATCTCTATGTGCTTTGACTTATCATGAAACACTGGGTTCTCCATCATCTTTATAAAACTCTAGTTATCACATAGAATCTCAGTGTCTTCCATCTCCAGATCGAACAGACCTGTCAACAACTTCTGAAGCCATATGGATTTATAACTGGCGGAACATGCTGCAATGTACTCTGCTTCTGTCGTGCTGAGAGAAATACTAGATTGCTTCATGCTTTCCATGAAGTCATGGCTGACCCCAAACTGAAACAACATCCTGAAGTTCTCTTTTTGTCTAAAGCACTTCTATCCCAATCTGAATCAGTATAACCATATAGTCTAAAGTCGTGATCTCTAGTATGACAAAGACCATAATCCAATGTACCTTTAAGGTATCTCATCACATGCTTTCTAGATACAAGGTGAAAACATATGGGCTCCACCAGATACTGGCTCAAGGTGTTCACAACAAAGCATATATCTAGCCTGGTATTCGTCAGATACATCAATGAACCAATAATCTGTCTTTATAGAGTATCAGCCAATAACTTCAGATTCATCTCCATAGGAGTGGACATGGTTCTTTATTCCATCATGTAAAATCTCTTCAGAATTTCCACATCATACTTTCCTTGACTAAGAAAAATATCTTATGGGCTCTACCATACTTCAATACCTAAGAAATAGTGCATCGGGCCTAGGTCATTCATTTCAAATTCAATGGAAAACTTTTTCTTACAATCTGTGATGAGATTTTCTTCATCCGTCAAGAATAAGTCATCCACATATAGATGCAATATAATTGGTCGATCATTCTCAATCTTGAAGTAAAGGTTGGGATCAACTTTACTCTTGGTAAATCCCAAGATCATTAGAAAAAATATGAATCCTACCATACCAAGCTCTTGGAGTTTACTTCAACTTGCAGACATGAGTCTTCCTGTCCTGTACTTTGAAACCAAATTTTCACATCACATTGTACCAAGCTGGTACACATGATTAGTTGCAACTTAATCTACACAATCATGTGCTAGTTATATGTGATTTCTACAAAGCACTATCTATCTCACTGCATGAGAGTATGTTCTCTACTCTCTCTGCAATTGTTCCTCTCGGACTGGGACTCTGCACCTGCAACTTCTCTTAAGCTGAGAATGACTGCTCCATTCCCACTGTGGTTGTTGAACTCTGAGAGTAACTCCTCTACTCTATCATGAAAACAAATTCATCTAAAACTGAGAGTGGCACAATAAGTTACACTGAGGGTAGCTTATCCTATTTCTCTAGAGGTAACTCAATCTTCTATTGTATTCATGTCTCCATGGCCCAAATCATGTACTACACCAATTGACACTGGAGACAACTCAATCTCAAATATAGGGATTTTCATACCTACTCCCTCTGAATCTCATGTTGTGTCAACTTCTTTTAATGAATCATGTTTGTTCTATATATTCTTCTTCTGATTACTAGAGCAAGTGTCTCGTCGTAGTCTTCTCCCTCTTGCTGGGAGAATCCTCTAGACACAAATTAGGATTTTTACATATTTATACTATTATCTACAACATGCTTGATATGTTAGATCAATCTTGGAAGTCACCACTAACTTCCCTTATGTTCTTAAGGAAAAATCTATATCCAAGTCCTTATGACTGGCTTCCTCCTATGTCATTGAAACAAGGAAATATTCTCAGGAGATTTCTTGTCTCCTAGATGATCCAGATTATTTTGAGAACGACATGAAGGAAGAAATATAACCAAGATATAACAATTAAATACACAAAAATATAGAAGAGAACACAGAAATACAGTGAAAGCCAACTTCTATTACTGAATAAAATAGAAAAACATTGTAGAACACAAACTGGAAAAATGGGGTAGCTTATCTCTAAAAAGAAAGAGATGTTGGCTACACTTCATTCACAAGAAGCTTTACATCACACTTCGTTGCATGCTTAAAGGGCCTCCTTCACCTCAATTATATATGAGAGAGTGAGAGGAGAACAATTCTCATGATGCATGTGGGATAAATTGGACTAAGTTTATAAAATGTCATAGGCATGTAAAATGCTAGTACTTCCCTGGCGGTCACCCATCCCAGTACTACTCTAGCCAGAGTGCACTTAACTGCGGAGTTCTAATGGGATCTGATGCATTAATGCTATGTTGTAGGGATGTACATAAACAATTACATGATGTCTGTGATTAACAAATGAAGATGACATTACATTCCATTCCCCATCAAAAGGGTAAATGTCATGGTTTATCAAAACGACATGCTCAAAATGGTGATTCAGTGGAAAAGGTGGATGGCCACCGAGATCCATCTGGATCATTCCTCCCCCCTTAGGAAGTAATGGTCCCCATTGCATCAAGTTCCCTTTGGAGAAGGGGAGACTTCTGCTAAATCTAAAGTTTGGTGTGTTTATATCCTTGCTGAAGAAGATGTCTTGCTTAGCTTGTTGAAGGTTGTCATGAACCTGTTGCTGGAGGGGTNATGGATCATTCCTCCCCCCTTAGGAAGTAATGGTCCCCATTGCATCAAGTTCCCTTTGGAGAAGGGGAGACTTCTGCTAAATCTAAAGTTTGGTGTGTTTATATCCTTGCTGAAGAAGATGTCTTGCTTAGCTTGTTGAAGGTTGTCATGAACCTGTTGCTGGAGGGGTTGAATCCGTTCAACCAATCTAGCTGCATGATCTACCTAAGTGTGGGAGGACTCTGTCATTGAAGATGCAACATGAAGATTATGAAGGGTTCTGTTATAACCTTGCTTGACTGGGCAATGTGGAGGCACCCCCGTAGGTGCAACAAGAAAATCTTGGTACTCTTCTATAATCTTGTTGATCTGCTTCTGTTGGATAGAAAGGTCTTGGGTTGAGGCTACAATGGTTGCAGTGTCCTTCTATTCACCTTCTGATCAGATTGTGAAGAGGCTAAACTTTGTAGTATGAGAGATTACTTTGTGGCATTGTTTTGGTGGGACAATAGTTGAAACTACCTTTGGTATCCTGTATAGTTGACCCCCCAGAGTAACAATGATGCTACTGGGTCGAGACTCATAAATAGCATGACGCTTCCACATGTATGGTTGGCCTAATAGAACATCACGGACTTGCAGTGGAGCAACATCACATAATACCTCATCCTTGAAGGGCTTGATGTTGTAGGACAGGAGACATTGTTGGCTGACACGAAGATCTTGACCCTCGTGAAGCCACCCGATGTTGTATGGTTGTGGGTGTGGTGTTGTTGGAAAATCCAACTGCTTGACAACCTCTGCTGAGATGATGTTCTTTTGGCTTCCGCTATCAGCAATAAAATGAAGTGGGGTGCCCTTCACCCACATCTGTGAATGGAAGAGTCACTCCCCCTCCTTAGGATCCTCTTCTAGTTGGATTGTTGTAGTTGTGACAGTAGCAGTGGGTTCTGCATCAATGATCTATCTCCTTTTATTATTTTCTAAATCAGGGTCCAAGTTGAGGTTCAACTCTTTGTCTTTGAGCTCGACCACCAATGACTATATTGAGTGACATTCATCAGTGTTGTCCCAAGGGCTAGTGTGGAACTCACACCACCTTCCAGTGTCTTTCTTAGACTTCTTGTTACCCTTCTTTGCATGTATCTGGGATTGACTCTCTTGAGGTTGGCCTTCCTTGCTCTGTCCATGCTTCTCCCACTTACTCTGCTGCTTGAATTTCTACTCAATTTTGACTGCATATCTGTTAGCACTCTGTAATTTGCCCAAGGTTGTGGGGGCAGTCACAGAGGCAACATAAAAACCACTTAGAGTCTTGGATCTATCCCTCCAAGACTCAAAGAGGTATCTCTCTGTCTGATATAACTTTGTTGGAAGAGGATATTGGGCTAGCTATGCAGAACAGGGTTATGTTCTTGGAGTTTTCTGGTTGAGACAGCAAAAGAAAACCATTGGGCTATGGGGTCTGTGACAAGTTTGAAATTAAACACAGGTCTATAAGGTATTTCCATAGGGAAAGGTAATGAAGATGTTGGATCCTTTAGAAATAAAGTGATGTAAAAGAGGAACAGACGAGATAATCAACTACAACAAAAAAGCATTCAAAAATTTCTTCATTGTAGTATCAAAGGAAAACATTAAGATTCTCAAAAGCACTGCACAGAGTATCAGGGATAAATTATGCGTTAAATCTCCTTTTGAAAATTAGAAAGAGAGAAACATAATGAAGACTGAATAGAATCACATTCAATGAAGAAAGAAAAACTTCACCAATCGTCAACATACAGGAATCCTGTGAAAAAGTCCCTTTGTATTCCTGATGAATCAAAAAAATACCACAGAGAAAAGCCTTCTGGGTGCAAGAATCAACAACCTTTTACATTAAAATCCTCTGAATAAATAGGGGAGATGCCCCAACAATTTGTGTGAGTCGGATTTAACCACCTCGACCAAAAATAGCCACAAATCGCCCAAAATCTGGAACTGTCCGCCATGAAAGATGGGCCTAATTTCTGTAAAAAAGGGGTCCGAACAGACATATGTTTCTATTCAACGCTAACACCTGGGGAAAAAATGAAGGAGGTTATTGTTGAGGGCATGTGCTGGAAACAAACCTCCCTCGGTTTCTCCAAATTTGCCTCCATCTGGCCGTAATAGCTCCCACAAAATTAGGACTGTAACGGAAAAATGAAAATCTAGAAAAAAGGGCCTTGAAGATGGCTTCGATTCTCCTTGCTCGTGGCACCTGTGAAAACACTGAGAGAGGTTTTTTTTCTTCATCCTGTTATGGAGAAAAACCTCTCTCAGTTTTTTAAAATTCAATTTATTCTGCACGAAATTCGTTTTGAAAGAAGACGTACTGAACAGGCAAAAATGGGCGATTTTTTAAAAAAAATGGGAAAAGTGGTTTTTTTTTCGGGAGGGTGGTATTCTAGACCCCCCGTAAGGTGGTAAGTGGTTTTGGGGGGGGTCCACTGGCCTGTGGGGTGGACACCTCTCCAAGGGTGGTTTAATAAAAACAACCATTCTGGACCCCCCCCACCCCCTCCCCCCCTCTCGTTAAACTTCGGATGGAGAGGGGGGGTCCATAAAGTTTCATGGCCATTTGATTTTGATTTTTGATGTGAGATGTGTACGGGGTGGGTAGGACTTAGGATAGGTTTAGTTTTATGTTTTTTAATTTTTGTTTCTTTTTAATATATTTTATTTTGATTATGTTTTTTTTTTTTTTTTTTA
>JASDQU010370431.1:7596-31053 GCA_032191745.1 Picea mariana | reverse complement strand
TTAATTCTTATATTTAATGTCTTATTATATGTTTTTTTTGTATTTTATATTTTTAATTCTTATATTTAATGTTTTATTATATGGTTTTTTTTGTATTTGTTTTATTTAATGTCTAATTAATAAACACTAACCTAATTGCTAATGTAACCACTAACTTAATTATTAATTTATTTATTTATTAATAACTAGTCTAACATATTTTAATTAAACTAGCTATACTAAACTTTATTACTAGCATTATTAACCTACTATTTTTATCCTAAGTTTGGTTTATTAGGGATGAGTGGCGGGATAACGGAGGATGATGTCATGAGGCAGGGGCGATATGGATTTGCCAGTATCGTGGTAAGTTGGAAAGGTGGTAAGTTGGAAGGGTGGTCTGGAGTGGAGGAGGTCTGATGCAATGGATGGATGACACGTTGGGACAGGGCCCGCCGGAAAAACCACCTCATTCTGGACCCCCTTCCCACCATTAAAGGCAGAACGATCGAGGGGGTCCGGAATCGCCTATAGGTCGTCCATTTGCGCGTTTTCATGACGACCGTAGATCTGCGCGCACTTTTTAATCACCATTCTGGACCCCCCCACCATTAAAAGTAGAACAATCGAGGAGGTCCGGAATCCACTGTCATTCGTTTATCTATGCATCGCTAGATTGACCATCGATCTAAGCGCATTCTTTATCCTCCAGGTGTGAATGAAGCAAAAACTTAGGCTTAGTGCTTTTGTGGGTTTTGTGCATTGCTTCCCTTGCTTTTGTCTCCATGGGGTTAGGAAACACCACTCAGCGTCAACAATCATTAATTTTCTTTTCTTTTCCTTTCCTTGAAAATAATTTGCAGAAATGAAATATTATTTGCAAACCAAAATACACCCAGAGTGAAAAAATTTCCAATCACCAGATGATACTATGAATTATAGGGTTATAACAATATCGATGAGCAACTCCTAGTGAGGATATGTCTAAGAAATCCATCTCTGTTTGGATTTACTTATGTAGACCACTGCGGTACTTCAAAACCAGCTGTCACTCTGAGTCTTTGATACCTATATTTGAGCGCAAGGTATGAAAGATGTCGGTGTACTCCAGCACCGTCTGGTCTCTTTTCTGATGTAGAGTTGTCCATCTTATGTATTGGTCATCATAGTTTTTGACAGGGTATAACTCCTCCTTTAAGGCATCTACAAAGGTCGCTCAAGTGGTTTCTCTCCCAAACAGTGTAGATTCATCCACGGTGTACCTCTCCCTATAACCTTCCCACCAAGCTCTGACATGGGGAATGGATTTAAGGAGCGTGAAGGTGATCTTTTGACTGTCAGAAATTTTTTGGACAGAGTAATAACCTTATAGCAGATTCAACCATTTTTCTAGAGCATCTACATCTATCTGGCCTTCAAATAAGGTGATATCAAAATTGACTTGTACCTTGAAGGGTGTCGCACTTGCAAAATGGTTGCTTTTTAAGGATGCCTCAGTTGCCGCCACCAGTAGTCTTCGAAGGATCTGAGCGAAGTTGTCCATCATCTCGTTCCTTTGTCACACGAGGGCTTCCTTGAGCAACGTCTTGAAAGGATCTCTTGCTCTGCCATCTCTCTTTTCTTCTAGCATGGGAGGTCACTTGTGCTAGCGAGAGTGGTTTTCCTCAAGCGAAACTAGCTCGAGACCCAAATCTCTATACCCTAACCTTGTCGGGGACCTGCTCTGAGAAATGACAAGGAGCAGACTACTCTGATACCATTGATCCGGATTATTTTGAGAACGACATGAAGGAAGAAATATAACCAAGATATAACAATGAAATACACAAAAATATAGAAGAGAACACAGAAATACAGTGAAACCCAACTTCTATTACTGAATAAGATAGAAAAACAATGTAGAACACAAACTGGAAAAATGGGGTAGCTTATCTCTAAAAAGAAAGAGATGTTGGCTACTCTTCATTCAAAAGAAGCTTTACATCACACTCCATTGCATGCTTAAAGGGCCTCCTTCACCTCAATTATATATGAGAGAGTGTGAGGAGAACAATTCCCATGATTCATGTGGGATAAATTAGACTAAGTTTATAAAATGTCATAGGCATGTAAAATACTAGTACCTCCCAAGCGGTCACCCATCCCAATACTACTCTAGCCCGAGTGTGCTTAACTATGGAGTTCTAATGGGATCTAATGCATTAACGCTATGTTGCAGGCATGTACATAAAACCATTACATGATCTGTGATTAACAAATGAAGATGACATTACATTACATTCCCCATCAAAAGGGTGAATGTCATGGTTTATCAAAACCACAGGATCAAAATGGTGATTCAGTGGAAAAGGTGGATGGCCACCGAGATCCATTTGGATCACTAGAGGTCTCTGAAGCTACGATCTAGTCTTCTCAACTCATGGCATCTATCTACCAGTCCTGGAAGATGTCAATTTTTCCCATTTGATCCTTTCTGAGATTTGGATGACTCTGAGTCTTGATTTCTTTTGAGTCTATAAGAACTTCATAGTCTCTGCAAGATATACTTGGTGTTGAATACCAAGTCTTAATATGAAAAGATGAGTTAGAATTCAAACGAATTATGCTTCATGTCAAGGTGGATTCATTATCCATTGACCAAGTCTACTGCGAGTTTTGTTCTAATGTTTAGTCATCTTTGGAGCCTTCTACTCCGTACGATCAATCTCCATATGAGATAATTTCTCTATCAAAGGTAGTTTCTTCTTCATCTTCTTTGGTACATGGATGTATACGGTCATGTATACAACTTGGGTAGTTTTCTCCATGTCTCATCTAATATGTTGCCTCCTGCAACCATCACTATAGCTTCCTTGGGGTTATCACCTGTGACCTGCCCGGAACAAGAACAACAAGGGAGAAACAACAAACAAGAATAACATTCTTTGTAATAATAATAAAATAATAGCGAGAAAAATCGTCACAATAGCTCCTTTAGAGCTATCACTTGTGACCTGCCTAAAACAAAAAAGTAAGGAATACAATAATAAGGGATGAGAGAAAAAATATTCTAGTGTTGTGATCAATCATTCCTCCATGGTAACCTGGAAATAAAAAAGAATTTTCTCCTAGAGGAGATGTTAGTTATATCTAGAAAATGATTACAATAAGCATTTATCTCAATAATGCTCACATGCTATCAAGTATAAAACTTTTCAAAGATTGTTATCACAACTATAGTGTTTATGTTGGTGCAAGCCAATTTTGGGGAGAATCAAGGAAGTTTTTATGAAATCAAAGCAACGCCAGAAAATAAGGGAGTGTGCCAGAAATAGAGGAAAACACACGCTGAGAAAATAAGTAACAAAGTGGACAAACTACTGCGAAGAAGTTGGAAAATGGACAAGCGTCGGCATGGAGAACGGTTGGATCAAGGACCAACCATGAATGAGTCAATTGGAAAGTGGACAAATCTAATCCTTTTAGGGTTAGGTTTTTTATAAGGGCCTTGTCCCAGTTTTGTATAAGTAGAATTTATTAGGAAAACAAGAGGGTTGTTTGTTTTGTTAGAGTGTGTATTTTTGAGAGAATGATGCGATATGTGGAGATTAGTTGTACTGAAGGAAGGACTGTACAATGCACAACACTATATTTTGCATGAAGATGAATAAAGAGCCAAAGAAACAAATATTTGTGGATGTAGCCCCAGGGGGGTGAACCACGGTATATTTTTGTTTTGTGCAAATGTATGAAATGTTTCTGATTGTATTAGATTTAGTAATTCTATGATGAACATGTTAAATGATAAAAGCAATAGCACGGTGCACTAAGAATAAACTAATGGAATCTGTAGAATAGCTCTAAATAAATGAATGTTATAGCTAGTGTTTAGATCAGAATCTTGTGTTACAGTAGACAAATACTTTTCATTGAACACATACAGTTATAATGTTTAATGAAGTCCTATTAGAATAGTTGTGATAGTGGTCTGGAATACGATCTAATGAAGGTTTGAAGGTTAACAATAAGTAGGTTAAATGCCTCTGAGAAAAACGCATCCCATCCCATGGTTGCAGACGTCTAAGTCATGCGGCCACCCATAGAAGCCATCTCGGTTGAGGCTTCACAGTGCACTATGTGTGATGTGTTTCCTTGTGGTATCCAGAAGGGTCGATGGAAGAAGGGAAGATGGTAATTTGTAGCTAGAACCTGGGTCATCCCATAAGTAAACCAACAATGGTTATGTTGTCGGTTGGAACTCAAAAGATTAGATCGGGAGCGATGTATCACACAATATAGTGTGAGGGCTTAAAAAAGGGGATGTTTTTATGTTGGAACCCCATGAAAGCGGATATTGAAAGATGCTTGACAGTTCAGGAACTAGAATTTTCCCGTAAATATAATAGAAGCTCTAAGTTTAAGCCAAGACAATATTTAGAGATATACGTATTCAGCAAAATACACGAGAGTTTCTTTAGTGAGTTTCCCACGCTATTGCAGGAGTGGATAACACGGTTGAAATATACCCATCTGACAAATTGAGTTAGATCAGTGGAGTGGACAGAAGAAAGCATCGCGTTGTTGAAAAGGGTGAATAACAAATTCACGCACGCAATATATTTCTGGCTAGACAACATTGTAGTGGGTTATATCACTAAGTTCGCAGTAGATACATCAAAGTATTACAATATAGTAGAGAATGAGTTTCTTAAGTGTCGAAGGGGAAGGTACATCAGATCATTGTACACTTCTATCAAGAGATTATTACATGATAAAGGGGTACTAAGCATGGAATCATACAACTAAACTACCTTGTGTGCATGGGGGAGTTAGGGGAAACCTGAGGAAGGTTTTAGATGGAGGGGGAAATGGATAGAGAAGATATTAGTAAAGAGAAAGATCATTTTATGATGGATCAAGAGGAGATCCAGGAAATTATGGAGAAGGCAGGAATGATGCGTAGTAGAGAACTCTACCAATATATGCTTAATAGGAAGAAAAGAGCAGTATCTGAGAGGGAAGGATTGGAGAGTGATGAAGAAGAGGTAGAGGATATCCATGCTATGGAGAACATCGAAGAGATATTGTGCACCACATATGAAAGAAATACTAGAGGAGCAGGATGTAATGAGGAAGCAGATACCCCTATCCAGATCTGAATCAGTGTAAAACCTACAACCCCATGTACGATTAACACATCAGCAAAGAAAGAGTTGTTTAGAGAAGCAGTGACTGATGGTCAGAGGAATCTAGGAGATTAGAATAGAGGTGAGGGTACAATTGGAAGTACCAGCAACATTATTGTTAGTGGTACAAGTGGAAGTACCAATAGCAATACCAATGGGAGTTCAAGTCAAAACAATAGTATACAGATAGTAGTACCACGTAGAGCAGGTACAACACATTCCATAATGGCAGGAGTAGATCCAACGATAATATTACCATAGTTCCATGGGGATGGAATGTAAGAACCAAAGAAGCACCTATTCATGTGTGAGTGAATATGGGAAGCAAAATGAATCACTGATGAGGCAGCAAAAGTAGCACAGTTAGCAATAACATTCTGAAATTGTGCATTGGATTGCTACATGAACCTAGCAATAAACAATCCACATGGTGTGTCGGGAACAATAGCAAAGATCAAACAGGCACTGATCACTGATTTTTAGAGGATGAAATCATAGGAGGCTAAAATCATGGGATCGGTTTATGAATGAGATGAGTGAGGTTAGAAAAAAACCAGGAGAATCAGTATGGGACATTGATCAAAAGTTCAAGACATTGAAAGGTAAATTGAAGTATCCCATTTCTGACATGCAACATAGAGAGTTGTTTATAAATTCTTTGTTAACACACTTCAAATATCCACTGAGACAACATAAATTTCAAACCTAGGTAGAGGCACTACAAGTAGCGATGTAGTTGGAGGAAAATCAGTATAAGCAGTCAGATCCATCTATAGAGAAGCTGAAGGAAGACCTAAAGAACTTGATAGTACAATTAAATCATAATAAAAGTAGGGAGAAAAGAGAAGCAGTGTGGTGTACCCTGTGTAGATCAGAGGGACATCACAAGAATGAGTTTCTGACATTTGTGCAGTACCTGGGAGTAGGGATACTAAATCCATTTCCTATAGGAGGGCCTTGGTGTGAAATATGCAAGACACATGGGCATGATCCTTATCACTTCCCTATGATGCAGAAGTACAAGACATAACTGAAGAGTACTTTCTGTAACTTTTGTAAATCATTGTGGCATGAAGAAAAAAATTGTAGAACTCTGGAGTTAATGAAGGAAAGAACCTCAAATGCATACATGACACAGGCTGAGTTGATGATAGGACAGTCTACGCCACACATTGGCAACATGTAGTAATTTTAAGAAGTGTCATAGTTTCAACAACCCCCGCAGTAGAATCAGGCTCCACGGTGTCATCAACAGAACATGGATCCACATGGGAACAGAGGAGGATTCAGAGGAAGAGGAAGAGGAGGAATGGGCATAGGCAAAGGTCCTATTATCTTCCATAACTATCAACAACAAGGAAACTATGTCAGAGATTTTCCTCAACCAACAGCAACATGTATGTATTGTCGTGCAACAGATCACATGACAGAAGATTTCCCAAAGTTAATGACAAAGATCCAGGAGAAGAGGAATTTAAATAACCAGAATGTTCAGTGGATTGTTGCAGAAATAAGGGACCCCGGGAGGAACATCAATATAGTGACTAGAGGAGGAGTGAAGACAGGATCATATGGACATGATCAGAAGAAGGAATCTCAGTGTTAGATTTAGAAGAACACTCAGCCACAACAACATTTTGATGCAAAGAAGGAAAAGGAAACTTTAAAGGAAGCAAAGAAGGAGTTCCTAAAGGAGAATGAAGCCTCTACATCGAACACTTCACATAGGTATGATACTCCTATTTTTTATATGCCTCGGTATTTGGATCATACTTACAAAGGAGAGCAAATAGAGAAAGTAAGTAACTTAAAGAATTTCCTAGAATCTTGCTTTAAATTACTTAATGATAAGAATTCCATGGATTTGTTTAAAAATATCCTTGAGAAATATAGCATAGAAGAAGGGTTAGGAACAAAACCAAAGAATATCAATCATGTCCATAGAAATAAAATAACTAGTAGAGAGTTTAGATTGAATGCGAACATAGGAGACTTTAACATGGGAAATGTTATCCTAGACTTAGGATCAAATGTCAACATTTTTCCAAAGAAGACTTGGGAAGAAATGGGAGAACCTACACTAGGGTATTCCAATATCCAATTGAAGCTAGAAAACCAGCAAAGAGTGATTCCCATAGGTAGATTGAAGAATATAACAGTGGATCTAGATGGTGTGTGCACCACAACAGACTTTGAAGTAATGGATATGGTGGATGAGTCTATACCATTTCCAACACTATTGGGAATTGATTGGGCCTTTAATAATTAGGCCATACTTAATTTGAAGACTAGGAAGATGATATTTGAAGTTGGGAAATTTAGGGTAATATCACCTTTAGATCCCTCAGATTGTGAAAGATATGTAGAACCTATGCCTCACAGTGTTCTAGAGGATGATGTAAACCAGTTGTATAGAACTACTACATGAGAAGAAGACTATGTGAATCCAACTGCAGATGAAGTGCTCAGTTGGAAGAGTATCAACTCCGATATGTCAGATTCGAAAATTGGAGTAGAAAACTGGAAGCAAAGATTGCATGAAGTCTCTACTAGGAGGTGCGCTAGAATTACACGTACAATAAGATGGGTTGGGGTAGAAGTAAGACAATTTCCCATTGTTGACCCTTGACCAAGTTTTGGGAGTTTCTTGGTCATGTTGACCTATTTTGGGACTTTGACAGCCTGTCGAAGGACAAGCGCAAGATGAAGCGAAGATCATGGGATCTCAGCCCACTTTTGGATCCTTTTTGGGTTTTGGGGAATATGTAACGGGAATGGGATGTTGGTCCATGGGTTTACCCATGTTTAGGCCTATTTTGTATGTATAAATAGAAGGATAGGCAATGTAAGAAAGAGTCAAAGAGTCGAATAGTATATCTATGTGATGTAGGATAAGTGCCAAGAATTGGATCTGTGTGATCAGGGCTTTGTGCATTCTATGTAAGACTTGCAGAGCTGAGTGCAAGACCTTGTGCAAGACTATAAAAGGCTTAGTGTTGTAATGCAAGGAAGAAGGATCTAGCAAGATACCCAGATCTTTTGTCCTGTGCAGAGTAAGGGTTTTGATGACTTTGTGCTTTTAACCGATTGACTGAAGATAATAAAGAAGAAGAATTGGTGGACATAGCCCCAGGGTGGGGGTGAACCATGTAAACGTTGTGTTATCTTGCTTTGTGATTGTCTTAATGTGTTTATATCTTCTTTTTCTAAGTGCTTTACGATGATTAGATAGATCTTCTTATGCTCAGTGCTAATAATGTATAAGAGTGCTAGATCTGATCTATATGAATGTGCTGAGTGCTTGATCTGCTAGATCTGACCTAACTATTGATGTTAAGTGCTTAAATACAATAGATTAGTGTGAATGATGTGAAGCCTTGTTCTATCAATGAAGTAGTTATTGATTATATATTAAGGCACTGACGGTGATAAGTGCTTTATTAAGTCTTAGAATCACAGACCTGTGTCCCTGCTAAGGTTGCAGACACTTGAGTCTTGCAACCACCTCTGCCTCTACCTCGGGTGAGACTTCATCTGCTTCGCAGGTTTCACCGAAAGGGCCGGTAGTTAGGGATTTGTTGGTGTGTTGTTGTAGCGTTGAACCCTGGGTCTGCCCCTATGCCAAAAAATGGTTCTGTTGCCGGGACCTAAAACTGTGATTACTGGGAACTAAGGAAGAAGAAGTTTTTTGCAAAAATTTGACCTGAAAGCCTTGTGCAAAGATCTGTGCCCTAGTGCGCAATGTTCTACTTGATCTATAAAGCTTTGTGTTGAAGAAAAGAGGTCGGATCTAAAAGAAAGAAGCCCGATCTGAAGAAAAGAGGTCGGATCTGAACGCTTTGTGCTCTAAGAAAGGTAAAAGTGAGGACGTCTGATTAAAAGAGGTAAGATCTGCAAGCTCTATGCTCTTATAAAGGTAATAATAGTTAAAAATTTTAGATCTGGAAGCTTTGTTCTCTGTAGAAGTAAGATAAGTGGAAATTTTTGTTTCTAAAGTATGGATCTAGGTATGTTTAATAGAGTTTGTCCCAAAATACAATGACCCACAAGCTGAAATTTTTACCATAGATACTTGGATATGTTTTCTCACTTGCATAGAAATTTCATGGTCTGAATCATTATAGAAAAAAACGTTATAGAGAAAATGGTGAGATGACCTGTAAATAACATACCTTAGAAAGCACCATCAAAAGAATTTATCCTTGCATTTCGGCCTTCTTTTCTTCACCTTCACTCGGAATTCCGGTTTAGATATCCTTGGTTACCTCAGACACATATAGGTATTCAATATTCTCAAGTGTGATTCAAATGAGAGAGCCTTGCCTCTTATTTATACTCTCCAAGTAGCTTCCTTAAAAACATCTTATAGGTCACTTGGCCCACTTTCCTTATTTTATGGTTGGGTCCACTTCTAATTTCTCCATTAAATTTATTATTGAAATAATTTATTTTGTATTTACTTTGAATTATAATACAGTAATCACTTCACTTTATTATTTACTGTTGAAGGAAAATCTCCCTGCGGATAGGTAGATCTCCTCAAACAGCTAGACTCTTAACTCTAAGACAGAAAGTGCTTATCATGGTCACTGACTTCCTTTTAGATCTAGGTGGACTAGTGTGTGAGGAGGAAGGAGAAAAGAAGTACCTTTTACCGGTGTTTGTCCCTACACGCTCTGAGTTGAGCTCCAATCTTTCGCTCCTCGATAAGCCCTGTAGACAAAAAAAGTACTACCACTTCCTACTCTATCAAGATTAGTCTGAAATAGGTCTATCTATTAAAGAGACAAATTCATGTGAGATTGAACACAAATTAGAAAGAAACAGGCCAAGCAAATTGTATTAATGAGGATAAAACATTACTTACAGTCATAGATGGATTGCAGCAGTTTCGTCAAGTCCTCCTTGTCTACCCCTTGCTTGAAAGATCCACGATATGAATGGCGATAGCTTCATTGATTGCTCCCTATGAGATCATAGGTCTCTTGCTTCCAAATCACCTCTGTTCCAGCACTACTTATAAGATCATAAGTTTGGTGTGATTCTCCCTTTTCCAGTTCCCTTTCACCATGAGAAAGCTTGCTTATATAGCCTTGGAGAGGCTCAACAACTTGATATATATTTGGGGTGAGTTGAGGATTTTCCTCCTTCAGTTAGGGTTCTTCCCTAAGATCATGGCTTGATTGAGGATTTGAATTCAACTGCCTTCTAAGAATGAAAAGATCCTTCCCCCATTCTTCTCAACAAATCAACTGCTGCCCAGAATAGGTAGCGCTCCCTCAAAAGGGCACTCAGAGCATTATAACGCTCCCTAGTAGTGTATAGGGGAGTGCCAGCACTCCTAAGGGTAGGAGCGCTCCTGCAAAAGAGCTGATGCAGCGCTATAACACTCCCTAATGGATTATGGGGGGGCACTATCACTCCTGAGATAGTTATAGGGGAGTGCTCCCCTCCAAAAACTCAGTTTTTTGGGTGCTTTCATATGGAAAGAGGTTTATAATCCTGTTGACTCATTTCTCCTCTTCCAAATCAAATGTTTGAGGTGTTTCAAGTGTCCTTCTCATGTCATTATAGGCACGACATAGGCATCATGGCAGTATGCTTGCTTAACACTTGCGACACTTGCGACACTTATAATGACACACTTGCGACACTATCAAAGTGAGTAATTTCGATGTGTAACATTTAGCTTTTAAAATCTCTTAAACCACTTTGATTACGTTGACATTTTGGGGCTTCTAGATGACATGTGAGGGTCCTCCAACTTCGTAAGTCCATAACTCTCAAACCGTGAGGAGTTGTGTGACGTTCTACATACCACCAGAAATGGCATCACATGTATTATCCATATAGAATAGTATTATCTAAAAATATATCATAACTCATACCATTACCCATCAAACAAACTTGGGTCCATTACCCAAACCTAGGGTCTTCAACTTCTCATGGCCATAACTCTCTAACCGTGAGAAATTATGTGATGTTCCACATACCATCGAAAATCGCCTGACAAGCAATATCCATCTAGGATATTTTCCCTGACAAATTCACTTTCCTTCATCTCATTATTCCACAATTAAGCATAGGTTCTCTTACTCCACAAAGCGTCTTCTTGTGAGGGCTTTCACCATAAGGGTACCACTTTGGAGTTCATCCATATTTACTTCTTATCAACAATGACAAAACAATAATGAGTCATATTTACGTCAAACAATATTGGGTCCATTACCCAAACCTTTGTGCTACGAGTCTTTCTTCAAGGGTTGACATCAATGAAAACCAACCTTAATCAAAAAAAGTATTGCTACAGATGAAAGAAACCTTGAATGACCACCGACATGTTAGGTTATCAAAAATTGTCAAAGAAAAAGAATGCATCGAAGAAAGAATAGGAGACTTCGACATTGACTGTGTTCTAGATGAGGAACACAAGTGAATGTCATGACCGAGAGAACTTGGGAAGATATAGGGAGACCTGCTATGACTCCCTCATTAGGAGGAATAGGGTTATTCAGAGGAAAATTGGTAAACCTGTGTGGAAGGCTCGACCAGATACCTATGACTGTCAATGGAACTTAGACGGAGGAAGATTTTGAGATTATTAAATTTGTTGAAGACAACGCCCCGTTCACCATGTTAATAGGAAAACCTTGGATTGACAAAGATCAAGCCAGACAAAAGGAAGCAGAAGAAACAAGAGTTAAAATATTTCATGACCGGGAGGATCGCACTCTTAATTGAAGAACAGGAGAGCAGATCGAAGCTATTTAACACTAGCAACCCAGATGTCGAAGCTGCAAGAACATTAGAAGATCCACAGAAGATTGAAGTACCTATTCCAGACAAAGAAGAAGTATTATCCCAAAACCCTAGGGAAGAATATCAACAGCACAAAATGACTAAGACCACAAAAGATAAGAATCAAAATGGAAAATGAACTACCGAGATGAAGCTCACTGGAAAGAAAGCTAGAAAGCAAAGTAAGAAGAGAGCTAAGTTGCAGAAGGGAACTTCGAAGACAGAAAATTTGCAGAATTGGAGCTTCGTCGGGATATCAGAACAGTGACACATGGCACTTCGCCATGGCGAAGCAATATAGTTGTTGGGGATATTATAATCGTTTGATCAACGCTTCGAATGGGAAAAAAGGCACTAAAGGTTTGTCATTAGACTGTTAGACTATGCCATAACAGATCGAACAAGAGTTAATTGAGGCTCCCACCTGTGAAAGATATGGCATGTCAGTTGTTTACAGAGGTTGAAAGCTGAGGAGCAGAGCTACAATAGGTCGTTAACGTAGCAGAACAATGCCTAGAAGGGCCAATGAACGACGTAGTGATCCAGGAGTTCACCGAACAAGAGGCCACAACAAAGCAGCAAGTCGAAGCAGCTTGAGCCAAGCTCGAGGCATTCGAGGCAGAACTAGGCAGACCAGAGTGACTCAGGATGAGTCACAGGTGAGTGTTGGGGGCCTGTTGGCCCTTGACCAAGTTTTGGGAGTTTCTTGGTAATGTTGACCTATTTTGGGACTTCGATCGTCTGTCGAGGGACAAGTGCAAGACAAAGCAGAGATAACGGGATCTCAGCCCACTTTTGGATCCTTTTTGGGTTTTGGGGAATATGTAATGGGAATGGGATGTCGGCCCATGGGTTTACCCATGTTTAGGCCTATTTTGTATGTATAAATAGAAGGATAATCAATGTAAGAAAGAGTCGAAGAGTTGAATAGTATATCTATGTGATGTAGGCTAAGTGCCAAGAGTTGGATCTGTGTGATCAGGGCTTTGTGCTTTCTGTGTAAGACTTGCAGAGCTGAGTGCGAGACCTTGTGCGAGACTATAGAAGGCTTAGTGTTGTAACGCAAGGAAGAAGGATATAGCGAGCTGTGCAGATCTTTTGTTCTGTGCGGAGTAAGGGTTTTGATGGCTTTGTGCTTGTAACCGATTGACTGAAGACAATAAAGAAGAAGAATCAGTGGACATAGACCCGGGGTGGGGGTGAACCACGTAAACGATGTGTTGTTTTGCTTTGTGATTGTCTTAATGTGTTTTGTTGGCCTTTGGTTATGGAAGGAAGTGAAGATCGAGGAAGAAAAGGTCAAACATGAACTGCACGGGAGACATAGTGACTGTCACTGGGTTGAAGTAAGCAAGAGAGAAAAAGCCAAAGAAAAGTACGGAAATGCAAGTCGTTGGATGAGGAGATTGAGGATGACAGATCAGCAAGGAATATGGATTGAGGACAACTCAGCAAGCAGAGAAAGCCACCATTGGATGCTTTGGAGCACTGCGTGAGAAGGGAGGAAAGACAGGCTGGCAAAGCCCTAAAAAGGTGGGTCAAGTTGACCTAGGGTTTTAGACACCTAGGGTTTTGGGTAATTAGGGTTTTGAAACCTAGGTTTCGACCTAAGGCTGTCATTGAGGGACTATAATGTATAAATAAAGGTCAAGAGGACCTGGGTGGGGTTAGTAGTTAGTAGTTGTCGGTACTAGTGTTGGGTATTGATTGTTGTTGGTTGAGAGATTATTGTACTGTGAGAGAGAGGAGTGCTGAGAGTGAGAGCCTTTTGGTATTGTAAGATCTTCAGCTAGGTGTGAAGATCAAGTCCTCCAGCTGGGTGCGTAGGAAGGTGGGAGACAGAGAAAAGAAGAGAGAAGATCTATTGACTAAGAGCGCAGATCAGAACTGTAAGCTTTACCTTAATATATCATAAGTGCAGTTCTGTGGACGTAGCCCTAGAGAGAGGGTGAACCACGTATAATTTGTGTCGTATGTGTGATTGATGCTTGGATCTCTGTCATTGTTATACTGTTATTTGCATTATTGTGTTAGATCTGATTTAGAGTTACGTGGAGTAGATCTAGCTAATAAGAGATATATGAATGTTGCCTTGTTGTTGTATTAGTTCCACTTGATCTTCCCCTGGTTGTAAACATCTCTGTCCTGCAACCCCCCTCTTAGCTACTTTCGGGTGAGACTGCATTTGCTTTGTAGGTGTTGCCAAAAGGGCCAGTAGCTAGGGCTTGTTGGTGCACTCTTGGAGTGAACCCTGGGTCTACCCCTGTGCCAACATATGGTTCTGTTGCCAGGATAGGAATCTTTTTAAGGGAATGTCAAGGTAGTTCCCATCAAAGACAGAGATTCAAAAGTGGATAGAGGATCAAGAGAGGGACTTCGCTGAAGCCCGGAATAGGAACCCTAAAATGAGTACTAAAGATTGGCTGCAAAGATACATCTTCACCGACATTCACGAGATCTTCTTTGGGGGAATCCACCAGGAGTTGTTTGAATGGTTGGCTAGGTTAGTCGATACCCAGTTCGAGATCAGATCTAGACCTCCTATGGTTTGGAAACCAACACTGATCCAAAAGGTCAAGAGAGTTGACAACGTTGTATCCAGAGTAGTAGATCATTGGTTTGATAGTACCATTGGAGGGTATATCACCGAGTTTTCTATTGACAGAATAGAATCGTATAGCCAAGCCAAGAGATACTTTTTCAAAGGACCTAGAGGAAAATTCTTTCACTTTCTGAAGCTAAGAGTCAAGATGCTCTTGCATGAAAACCACATCTTGAAGATACAAAAGATTGGCCAGACCTGAAAAGGATAATGTTCAAGATCTCGGACAGTGGTAGCAACACGGAAGCAGGACATACGCGCAGTGGGAAAGTATTCCGAGGGATTTACCTTGAGAACTTGTTTAAGCAAAACTACGGAGAAGAGGGTTTCTACAATGGAGAAGAGGTAGATCTAACCGACGAAGAACATTCAAAGCCCACCAAAACAGAAGAAGGGGAAGCTGAAGAACTTCGCCGAAGTGAGCCAGAATCCTCAGGAACTGCGCGGACTACTGAATTAAGTAACATTAATCCTCCTATTGTCTCAACAATACCTAGTAGACAGAATAGTTAAAACCACCAGAGCCCTCAGAGAATTGTTACTGGTAGCTCAGCATCTACTCGGACAAGAAGCCTAGTTAACTCTATGGAAGATGAAATGAGGCTACCTATATTTAGAGGAGACGGATCTGAAGATCCAGATCAGCATTGGTTTCTATGTGAAGCCATATGGAATATTAAAAGTATCACCGATGAAGCCATCAAGAGAACCCAGTTCAGCACTATGCTAAGGGACCGTGCACTGAGTTGGTACATGAAACTCGTCCAAGGACTGGTGCAGCCTAAGCCACTAAACGAGATCAAGAATGCGTTGATTGTAAAGTTTAAAAAACCTAAGTTGGAGTCACAATGTATTACAGAGCTAAAAGAGATCAAACAAAAGGTAGCAAAACCTATTTGGGAGTTCGACCAGAGATTCAAGACCCTAATAGGCCGATTAACTTTTCAGATCCTTGATGAACAGAACAAATAATGGTTCATCATTGCGTTGTTACCACACATCAAAGTCCCTCTGATGCAACAGAAGATTGCATCGCAGCCAAAAGCTTTGGAAATCGCCATGAAGCTTGAATCAACACATATGGGAGAATCGAGCTCAGGCATGAGCCAGATCTTGAGTCAGCTAACCAGTTTGTCTTGCAGGTCGAGGATATGAAGAAGGATAAGGGAAAAGACAAAAGGGAAGATGTCTGGTGTGTGAGATGTAGATCAGAAGGTCATGATAAGGAACATTGTCCCTTATTCCATGAGTATTTGGCCTCAGGAGTGTCGAGCCCCTTGAAGCAAGTTAACCTACACTGGTGTGATGTGTGCAGAAATAGGCATCGCCCAGGTGAGTGTTATTATATGCAAAAGTATGTTCAGACACCCACAAACTTGTACTTCACATTCTGTAAATCAGTAGGGCATGAGGATCGAGATTGCAGAGATTACGATCTCATGCATGAGAGGTCAAGAGACATATACAAGATTCAAGGCGAAGTACAGAAAGAAGGAAACATTCTACAGTACAACTCTCCAAGGAGAGGAAACTTCAATCCTCATGGTGGATACAGAGGACGAGGATGAGGAGGAGGTATGGGCCGAGGTTGAGGACAAATAATCTGTTATAACTGTGCACATCTAGGACACTTGGAAAGGGATTGTCAGAATCCTTGCACAACCTGTAGTTATTTCAACTCCTTCGAAAATGTCATCAAGGACTGCCCCTTGCTGCTAGCTAAGCTTCAAGAAAGACGAGGACCTCAGCAAAACTCGCAAGTGCAACTGATATATGATGAACCTCTCAGAGTGGACCCTAGAGTTGCTTTTATCACTTGAGGAGGCTTTGCTATAGGAGAAGACATAGTAGCCCAAGGAAAGACTGAAGATGACCACAGAGTCAGGAAAGCTACAGAAAATACCCCAATGTTCGATGCTAAGAAAGAAAGACAGAGATTTGAGGAGGCAAGAAAAGAGTTCAGAGGAGATGAAGGGTCTTCATCAAAGAGAAAACTAGAAATCAAAGAATATGGCATGCCTCGGGCATTTGATCTGTCTGCATCAGAAGGGAAAGAGGTAAGCAAATTCATGGAATTTTTGTGCACTTGTGTTAATTTGATTCAAGATAAAAGTGTTGTACAAGAATTACAAGATTTAATCAAGCAGTATGAGCTAGGAAAGATAGACCCCTTACTGAATAGGGCAATGCACCAAATTGGAAAAAGGAGAAGGGCAAATAAAGAATTACACCTGAATGCTCAAATAGGAGAGTATGATATAGACTATGTGGTCCTCAACTTAGGGTTGGAGGTCAACGTCGTGATGAAGCAAACTTGGGCACTGATGGGAAAAGCCAAGCTGATATATTCCCCTATCAGGCTTCACATGGCTAATCAACAAGTTGTTGGCCCATTTGGATGATTGGAGCATGTCCCTGTGGACATCGACGGAGTTAGGACCTTTGTAGATTTTGAGGTAATTGAAATTGTTGATGATAGTTTCCCTTACCTTACATTGCTAGGCATTGATTGGGCCTTTGACAATTCTACTGTTGTTGATTTAAAGAAAAGATGCATGACATTTGAAAGAACTAGCCTTATGGTCATCACACCCTTAGATCCAGATGAAGGTATGTGATATACATAACCCATCAGAGAAGAAGACCATGCATATGAGTTGGAAAACATCTATAAATTAGCAACCAGACAATAGGATTAAATCAACCCTATTGTCGATGGGAATCTAAGCTAGCGAAGTGATAGCATGTGTTCATCAGATTTAGAAGAAGCATTAGAGAATTGGTAGAACCAGATGTATGAAGTATCCACAAGGAGATGTGCTCATCTGACCAGAGAAATTCATTGGATTGGTACAACAATAAGTAACTTACTTAGCTTTGATGGTCTGAATCCTTTAGAATCCTTCTTGATGGACTTTGAAACAATTGTACCAACACAACAGAGGTTGTTGGCTATGGATGAGGCCCTGAAAGCTACACCATCAAAATGGTGGGGGACGCACAAAAGCAATATTACAGACTGGACACAATGCTGAGCATTGATAACAGCGCGGTTCTCAGCACAAGTAGGAAGCTGCGAAGTGAGGTACACAGGTCGAAGCTACCCAAAGGACCATGTACGAAGCTGCGAAGAGGTCTAGAGTGACATTCCTTGAGAACAATGGGTACACATATTCATTAACACGTTGGACACGATTCCTATCAACTAGTACCTTCAAGCGGAGCTGCGCCTCGTCACTTCAGATTGGGAAGGTATGATCTAGAATTTTGTAACCACATTTTTATTTGAAAGTGAATTTCCTTCAGTAGATCAAGAACTATAGATTGTGATGCAGAAAGTATTTAAGAAGGCATCTAGCCTCCCTTTGGAGCAAGAAGAGGACGAATGGACTGCGTCATTCCAAAAACTACAGGGATGTTACAACATTAATGCCGATGAAGATAATGATCCGAGGAAGGTAAACATTGTTGAGACAGAAGGCCATAGGAATGTGGAAGGACCAGGAGTTGAGCTGCCATTCATTGGACAGTCGATCAAGATAAAGAAATTTAATATTGGGACAGAGGAGACACTGAAGCTTGCCAATGTCGGAGATTACTGGGATGTTGCTACCATTGACAAAATTATAGAATTACTGCACGAGTATTAGGACTTGTTTCTGACCAAGTTCACTGATATGAAGGGTATCAAAGGACCAATGGGAGAGATGAGAATACCTTTGAAAACAGATGCAAAGCCAGTCAAGAAAAGACCCTACAAATTGAACCCAAAATACAAGGAAAAAGTAAGGAATGAGCTCGACGAAATGTTAGAAGCAGGGATTATTGAACCTATGGAAGAGTCGGAGTGTATTAGACCTATGNGTCTGTTTGCATGACCCCTTCCCTACACCATTCAAAGATGAAGTATTAGGCAATGTGGGAGGCCAGGAAGTATATTCTTTTACAGATGGGTTTTCAGGATACCATCATATCTGCATTGCCAAGGAGGACCGTCATAAGACTACATTTTCCACAGAATGGGGATCCTACCAATACACAGTGATTCCATTTGGATTGAAGAATGCCCCAACCATATTTTCTAGGGTGGTGGTCGAAGCATTCAAAGAATTTTTGCATAAGTTATTAGAAGCCTATTTTGATGACTGGATTGTTTTTAGTTTGCTAAAAAATCATATTGAATGTCTAAGACTAATGTTGGACAAATGCAGGCAGTGTCAAATTGCTTTAAATTTGAAGTGCATCTTCTTCTCACCATTTGGAGTACTATTAGGACATATTATATGCAAGCAGGGATTAATGGTTGATCCATCAAAAATTGCAATTATAGTTGATTTGCCACCTCCTACTTCAGTCAAACACTGCGCACTGTGCTAGGACACACTGGCTATTACAGGAAATTTATCAAAGGATATGCTCAGATTACTGCACCAATGGAGAAGTTATTAAAGAAAGACTGTTAGTTTGGTTGGACAGATGAATGTCAGCAGAGCTTCGACACACTGAAATAGAAGATGGTTACAACACCTATTCTGGTCTTTCTAGATTGGAGCAAGGAATTTCATGTCCATGTTGATGCATCTTCTATTGCATTAGGAGAAGTACTGGCACAACCTGGAGAAGGGGGAATTGATCATCCATTATCATTTTTCAGCAGAAAGCTATCTGCAACTGAAATCAATTACACTACTACACAGAGAGAAGGATTAGCCATGGTGTACGCGCTGCAAAAATTCCACCACTACTTGTTGGGAGGACACTTCAAAATGTTTACTGATCGATCCGCACTGAAGTACCTAGTCAACAAGCCAGTGTTGGGGGGGAGAATATGCATATGGCTTCTCCTGTTTCAAGAATATGATTTTGAGATCATAGTTAAGCAGGGAAGAATAAACAAGGGACCAGACCACCTGTCGAGGTTGGAACATGGCGAAGAACCCACCAGTCTAGAGGATACACTACCGGATGCACAGTTTCTCACCATTAGGAATATGGATGACCACTTCATAGACATAGTCCAATTCTTGTCAATAGGAATGGCTCCAAGTGAGTATACAATTTCCCAGAAGAAACGGCTAGTGGTGTGCACTGCAGATTTTTCACTGATAGTTGGTCAGCTATATAAGATGGGACCTGATGAGATACTAAGAAGATCTATGATGGAGGCAGAGCACCCATTGATCCTCGCAGAGGCTCATGAAGGCATCGCAGGAGGACATTATGCAGGGAAGGCAAGTGCGCAGAAGGTTCTGTGAGCTAGCCTTTGGTGGCCTACGTTACACAGAGATGCTAAAGAGTATGCCAGAGCATGTGATGTATGTCAGAGAGTTGGAAAACCATCCCGAAGAGATGAAATGACATTAGCACCGCAGATGACCCTACAAGCATTTGAAAAATGGGCCATTGACTTCGTGGGACCTAGAAACCCACCACGAAAGCGCACAAGAGCAAGGTATATTATCAATGTGACAGAATACCTAACTAGATGGGTCAAAGCAAGAGCAGTCAAGGACTGTAGTGCAACTACAGCCGCGCATTTTATATTTGATGACATAATAACCAGGTTTGGATGCCCTAAGGTCCTTATGAGTGATCAAGGTACACACTTCATCAACAAAACAATTGAAGCCCTAACTGAAGAATTTGCAGTTCACCATCAGAAGAGTACACCTTACCATCCACAAGAAAACAGAACGGTTGAAGCATTCAACAAAATCTTGGAGACAGCATTGAAAAAGATTTGCAGTGTGAACAGGGATGACTGGGATTTAAGAGTACCAACAGTACTTTGGTCTTATAGAACCACTTGCAAGAAATTAACAATGCAGACCCCTTTCAAGTTGGTTTATGGTCTTGAAGTTATTGTCCTAATGGAGTACTTGGTACCGAGCTTAAGAATTGTTGCATTTACAGACATGGATGATACTGGCATTGTTCATGAGAGGCTTGCCCAGATGGTTGAACTAGAAGAAGATAGATTTATGGCAGGATTCCATCAGCATGTATAGAAGGAAAGAGAGAAGGCCTATCATGACAGAGACATCAAGAAGAAGTCATTTAAGCAAGGTGATTTAGTACTGGTGTATGACAGTAAATTTATAATACATCCAAAGAAGTTCAGAACACATTGGCTTGGACCATATGAGATCGCCTATGTACAGAAGGAGGAGTTGCGCAACTGAAGACATTGAAGGGAGAATGGAAAGAGGGATTAGTAAATGGGAATCGGATGAATTTGTATTATGAAAACCAGTTGCCTCACAGATCTCAGTAAAAGCAAGGAAGAAAAGGGTTTAAGTACCAGGTGTAGTTGAAACAGGGTACCAGACACAGAAAAGGCAATCTGCACAAGCATGGGAAGGAGACCTGAAGCAGAAAGAAAAGACTGCACTGTGCAGTCCAAAGTCNGGAAGAATCAGATCTGAAGTGCCTCAGGACGAGTCACAGGTGAGTGTTGGGGGCTTGTTGGCCCTTAGTTATAGAAGGAAGCAAAGATCGAGGAAGAAAAGGTCAAACGCGAACTGCACGGGAGACATAGTGACTGTCACTGGGTCGAAGTAAGCAAGAGAGAAAAAAATCCAAAGTGAAGTACGGAAAAGAAAGTCGTTGGATGAGGAGATCAAGGATGACAGATCAGCAAGGAAGATGGATCGAAGACAACTCAGCAAGCAGAGAAAGCCACCATTGGATGCTTTGGAGCACCGCGTGAAAAGGGAGGAAAGACAGGATGGAGAAGCCCTGAAAAGGTGGTTCAAGTTGACCTAGGGTTTTAGACACCTAGGGTTTTGGGTAATTAGGGTTTTGACACCTAGGTTTCGACCTAAGGCTGTCGGTGAGGGACTATAATGTATAAATAAAGGTCAAGAGGACCTGGGTGGGGTTAGTAGTTGGTAGTTGTCGGTACTAGTGTGGAGTATTGATTTTTGTTGGTTGAGAGATTATTGTACTGTGAGAGAGAGGCATGTTCTAGTATTGTAAGATCTTCAGCTGGGTGCGAAGATCAAGTCCTGCAGCTGGGTGCGTAGGAAGGTGGGAGACAGAGAAAAGAAGAGAGAATATTTGTTGACTAAGAGCACAGATCAAAACTGTAATCTTTACCTTAATATATCATAAGCGCAGTTCTGTGGATGTAGCCCTAGAGAGAGGGTGAACCACGTATATTTTGTGTCATATGTGTGATTGATGCTTGGATCTCTGACATTTTTATACTGTTATTTGCATTATTGTGTTAGATCTGATTTAGAGCTATGCGGAGTAGATCTAGCTGATAAGAGATATATGAATGTTGCCTTGTTGTTGTATTAGTTCCACTTGATATTCCCCTGGTTGTAGACATCTTTGTCCTGCAACCCCCCTCTTAGCTGCTTCAGGTGAGACTGCATTTGCTTCGCAGGTGCTACCAAAAGGGCCTATAGCTAGGGCTTGTTAGTGCGCTCTTGGAGTGAACCCTGGGTCTGCCCCTATGCCAACATGTTTATATCTTCTTTTGCTAAGTGCTTTACGATGATTAGATAGATCTACTTATGCTCAGTGCTAATAATGTATAAGAGTGCTAGATCTGATCTATATGGATGTGTTGAGTGCTTGATCTACTAGATCTGACCTAACTATTGATGTTAAGTGCTTAAATACAATATATTAGTGTGAATATTGTGAATTCATGTTCTATCAGCGAAGTAGTTATTGATTATATATTGAGGAACTGATGGTGCTAAGTGCTTTATTAAGTATTAGAATCACAGATCTGTGTCCCAACTAAGGTTGCAGACACTTGAGTCTTGCAACCACCCCTGCCTCTAACTCGGGTGAGACTTCATCTGCTTTACAAGTGTCATCGAAAGGGTCAGCATTTAGGGATTTGTTAGTGTGTTGTTGTAGTGTTGAACCCTGGGTCTGCCCTTGTGCCAACACCCATATTTACTGAAGAGGAAAATTTAGAAAACTTCCTAATAGAGTTTGAATTAGAGGTTTTGGATAGTCAAAGACTATTAGTGTTGGAAATAACATTGAGGGACACACCTGCATTATGGTGGGGTGCACATAAGGAGGTAATTCGGGATTGCTATCAATGTAAGCGACTGATGCGGATAAGATTTGGTAGGAGTCAGCAGGATAGACCCTTACATAAGTATGATGGAAGAGGGAACCCAAGACATCACATAAATGATTGTATCACTAACTGGAGATTGGTACCACCATGGGAATGGATGCATTACTTTATTCATACATTAGAAGGGATAACTAGTAATTGGTACAAGGAGCAAGAACTGCGCAGAGAAACTGTGAGTTGGGGCACAATGCAACAAAACTTTATTAGGATATTTTCATTTGAAAGTGAGAATCCATGGGTGGATGTAGCATTATAGAGGATCCAAAGGAAGATATTTGAATCATATGGGGTAGATACAATGACAGTAGACAAAGATTATAGAAAAGAAACACTTAAACAATTAGTTTATTGTTATTAGGTTGCAGAGGATGAAGAAGTAGAAGACAACCCACGTGACATACAGATAGTAGAAGGGGAAGGAGAAAGAGGGTTGGAAGGACCCTGGTTATAATCAGAAGAGTTCACTATGTTGGACTACTGAGAGGGGGGGTGAATCAGTAATAGCGTAACTATAATCCTTTTTCTTCAAATGTTATATCAATGTAGAATTATTATCCAATAATGAGTAGTAAGAAATAAACAATCACACACGTACACAGTACACCAGTGTTTTACGTGGAAACCCAAATCGGGAGAAAACCACAGAATGCTTTTTCTTATATGTCTTGAAGAATTACATTCATTGGAAGCACCAACTTCCTTTGTTTTCTAGATGCAACTAGAAGGAGGGTCCAACCCCCTAGTTTCTCAAGCTACAACCTGAGGGAAGCTCCAATTCCCCAATTCTCTGGATACAACCAGAA
>JASDQU010370430.1:80589-93465 GCA_032191745.1 Picea mariana | reverse complement strand
AAGTTGGAGAGAGGAGAAGAAGGGTGGCGCATCTCTTGAGGAGGACTTTTCTGTATTGGTTTGAGTTATCTCTTGAACATTGTATAAGCTATTTATGATAAGGAAGTTTTGTTGGGTTTTCTTCCCCTAGAGGGTTTCCCAGGATAAATGTTGTGTCTCTTGTGGATGTGTATTTCTCAGTGATCTTGTTCGTATTATGCTCTTATCTTATGAAATGAAAAGAACTATAATAATGGCATAAACATTAACACCACTATCTCATAAACATGTAATCAACTTGTCATCCAACCTGTCACTATCACTATCACATCAACTTGTAACTGTCACTATCACATCAACCTGAAACTAATGATCAACCAATCCTCCAACATGTCATTGTCCCTATCACCATCATTATCATTGTCACTGTCACTGATATACCATCATCAACCAACTATAACCAGATCCACTCACATGGATACCAAAACCATCACCATACCATGTACATCAACCATGTATCGGACTTGTACCATATCTTGAATCAACCATGTACCAAATCTGTACCATACCATAAGCCAAGATCACCAAGAAGTGCATCTAGCAATGTACCATATCATCAACTCATGAGCCAAAAATTGTACCATAACATGTGCCTCAACCATATACCATATCACTCATGATATATCTCAATCATGTCATACACCATGTACCATAAGATATCATCAATGAAATGCCTCAATAATGTGATAACATCACCATRACATATACCGAATTAGATACCATGATAATCAAGATATGTCTCTAACAGTGTACCATGACATCACCAAGGTGTAGCTCAAGCATATGCCCAAATATCCAAACCATGTGCCACRATGTATATCAAGCATGTATCATACCATGTGCCATAAGATATGCCTCAAATATATGTCAATGTCACAAAGATGTGCCTCTAACAATGAAACATAACATCCATAAACCAAGTACTAAGGATATGTCTCAAGCATGTATCAATATAACCAATACATTAACCTCAACCATGTACCAAAAAGGGTCTCCAAGTCATTCCTTAAGCATGTGTCATAAATACCATGATACAAACCTCAAAACTAACACATAAAAGACAAACCTTTACTTATAAAGAAGACCTAGTGCATATCATCTCAGACCAACAGACCAACTTGGTGCATATCATCTTCAACAAAAAAATATAACATCTTCTTCATGACCTTTTCACAAATACACGACTTGCACACTATCAACCCACGTATTTATGCACTTTTCTCCACTGCGACCCATGGATGTCCGCACCTTGCTCCATTGTGACCCGCGGATAACCTCAAAAAGATAATAGCATTAGAATTTTCTCTTTGCTTCCCTTCTCTACCTCAAACTTCACTTCCTCATATATCCTACAAAAAATATTTACCAAAAGATCACTTGAAAAATAGATAATCATTGAACTTGTGTGTGTAAGAATGAGAGGCTTCTTGAAGTGTATTTATACTTGTCCATGTGACTACTTTCCTTAACTTTAGGGTGGAATTGTACTTTCTTGTTATAACTGTTTTACCCTTTAATTAATGAATTGTAACTTCTTGTTGCAACTGTTTAGGGGCTTCTTGACCATTCTTTGGGGCTTTCAACTTCACGAGGGCATAACTCTTCAACCGTGAGAAACCACACGGTGTACCATCTACCATTGGAAACGACATGAAAAGGACTATCCATCTATGAAGGTTTTGTATACACTTGAAGTATTCTTCAACCTCATTTTCCTTGGTCAACTTCGGGCCTCATGACCACACCTCTAGGTTTCTTGTAGACTTCTTCAAAGCATCTTCCTATGAGGTCCATGCTTAAAGCTATGCCATAAGGGGACCACTTTGGAGACTTCTTCAATTATACTCATCACTTATTCCTTTAAACAAACCCATCACTTATAGAGACTTCTTCTTTGGGTTGCCATGCTTCTTCTTTGGTTGACTAGGGTTGACATAAATGCTTCTACACTTCATCTAGAGTTGAAATCAATGACAACTAACTTTCCAATGGAATTTTTAAATGAATAACTTAAATTTTGCATCATCTTGCATTTATGTTGTGCTTATTGTCTTCATATGTATGCTTTCACGTGTTGATCATACTCTTTTGTTTCAAACACTTGACTTGAATCGCAAGATCATTAATCCTTCCTTTGGGTTTGAGACTTGGCACATGCAATTTTTAGGTCACTTATCTACAACCACCCATTATTATCGTTTATAAGTTTGTTGAAGGAAGGGAATGTATTGTTTATAGTATAATTTAGTCTCCTTTTAATCGCATAATTGATCTCATCTTTTATGTGGTTGCAGGAGCAGGTTCGCATGGCCACTTCTTATACATGACTACTCCAGCCTCACAATGCATGTGGGGAATCCCTTGATCTTATTCATATTGACTACATTTCTTTCTATGTGGATCTTATCTGTCGTTTGAAGGAAACAATTAGCATTATGGACTAACCCTTATCTTGCCCAAATCTCAAACGGTTTTGTTTTTTTTCATCATTGCATTGATGAGGCCGGAACCTTGATGTTTATTTGGAACCTTGATCCTTACTGAGCTCTCCCTCATCGGGAAGTAGGTTCACCTTGTCTTACAGTTACCCCAAGGTCTAAAACTCACAAGGCTATCACATCCACCTTTCCTGCAATCCTATCTTGAGAGTTCATCAGATTGACCCTATTGAGAATCCTCTTTCAGAGTGTTGAGTGTGTGTTGTCCTAAGACTGGTTGAAATACCAAAGTCCAAAATTCTATCTAGCTCCCTTCATTTGTATTGTCTCATGGGGATGACCGAGTGAATTCCCTTATGATATTCGTGAGATCTGAAAGGCGCAAGTTTCTTCAGATTAATCTCAACCGGGTTCATCTTTCGACCTTCCCTCTCTTGAAAAATCTAGGCCCAAGGCCTATTGAACTTCATGGATGTAGGTCATTGTCGTGTCATCAACTAATTCTTGCTTGCTATCTGTCGTAATAAATTTCTTGCATTGTGGCCTTGTGTAAGAACCTATTCCTTGATCTAATTGTATTCCATGTCCTTGAAATATTATCAGGTCTACCCTCAGAGATGTTTAGCTTGACTGGATTGGCATGTGTCTTGTGTTCGGTTGGTGTCAATATGCTTTTATTATATGAATCGTTATTTGTGGCGTTGATTTGTCACATGACGTGTCATCTTTTTCCCCTTGGTTGTTGTCCATTCATTGAATCCAAATATGAGTGTTTGTGATCATTGTATGACCTACCTACCCAAATTGACACCCGATTACTTGAAACCTACATGGTATACCTTAATCGTATTTTTTGGGTCCCTAGATGCGGAACCCTGACTGGTGTGGAACCCTGACTCGTGTGTAACTTGGCCATATTTTCCTAGTCTGTATTTTTATTTTTATTTTTATTTTTATATATATTTCAATTTTAATTTTAATCTTATTTAATTCTTTATTTCTTTATTTTTTTTATTATTTTTGTATTTAGTTATTTCCATTTGTATTTTACCCTTAGTTTTTCAAAACCATATGGTTTGATTTCACATGGTAATTGCCCATGGTTTTTTATTCTCCATGGTTTTCCCTAAAGTTACACTAGATATTTATTTTTACATGGGGAAAATCAAGTTCACTTTTAAATATGTTTTTACATGGGTCAAATATGTTTTTACATGGATCAAATATGTTTTACATGAATAAACTATTTGTTACATGGTGTGTTTTGCATAAAACCCTAATGAATAATATGTACATTCTAGTGGTAAATTTAGAAACAATTTTGACTTTTTATTTTTATGTATATATACATATTGGTTTATTTTGTTTTCATTTTAATTTTATTTTTCCCTTTATCCCCTAAGTCCTAGGATATATATTCTTATCATTTTATTTCATTTTAGTTTCATATTAATTTTTAATTTAGCTTTTTTATTTTTTTCCCTCACTCATTAAAATTCAATGTAATATTTCATAGGACTTCTCTCCAAGATTCCATTGAAATTACTACTAAGACACACCTCATATCTTCATGGAAACCCCCTCTTCCCTTCCACAAACACCCTTGAAAAAAAAACTTAGCATATGAATTTAATATTTCAAACTATGACCAATCGAACTCTAATGGACCCTGAAGAGTCCAACCCATCAGAATGGTGTCCATCAGAGTGATGAGCTCACTCCTTAAGTRAATTATGACTAGCGGACTCTGATGGGAATCCATTGGAATGGGAACCCATCAGAAAGGGTATTATTTTAATATTTATTTTTTGGGGAATTAACTCATGGGAAGTATTATTATTTTAATATTTTTTAGCCATTTGAGTGAGCCCATACCCATCSACTTCTAACGTTATCAAATTCTAAGGTTATCGAAACAGAGTTTGATCGGAATGTGCATGCATGAGTTTTTTTGTCCTTCTCGACTATACCAATTTGATAACCAGGTTTTTTTACCTTCCCAACCATACCATTCTAATATCCCATCGAGATGGAGCTTAACCTTTTAACCTTTTTATAGATTTATTATATTTTTTTATTATTTTAATTAATGATTTCACGTGGGTGGTGGGGAATATTTTTTATTTTTTATTTTTTTTATATATTTTCATTATTTTTTTATTTCACATGGGTTAGGGGATAATTTTATTATTTTTATTTTCACGTTGGTTAATTTAATTAATTTTGTTATTTCCTATTTTATTTCTTTTCATTTTATTTTCCTAATTTTAGGATGGTAATTGGCCAATATTATAATACAATCCCTAGGTCATATGCCTTCTCTAGGTTCATATACAAATCAAGAAAAGGGGATAAAACTATATTAACCATTCAGTATTGAATTTCCTCGTTCATGTGGTACATTATTTTCAGGTTAAAGATCGACAACCCATATTCTCCCACAAGCAAATCAATTATTTTTTAGCATTGATTTTCAAACAGACATATATTGAGCTACAGGTGTCAGAATCGAGCCAGGGATACCCTAGAAAAAAGGTATCAAGGAGAATAATACATTGGAAGAAGATTTCATGCTAGAACAGTAACGGAAAATCCCAGAAAACAAGAAAAATAGAAGATCATGAATTTTGGGGGGAAATTGACTAAGCAAACTTCATATGGCCATATCTAGGGCTATAGGCAACAAAATTAGGCCTAGGATAGCTCACCGGAAATATAGAAGAGAGTAGAACATGAAGGAACAATAAGTATTGACAGATTAAGGGTGTAAATTCTCATAAAACATTGAAAACAGAAGAGACACAAATTTAATTGGAGAACAGGTTGTGCAATGTTAAAATAGTCATATCTGAAGCTACAGGAGTCAAAATTGGACCTGTAAGAGCATGATGGAAGGATAATATAAAGAATAATAATATGGGATGATCTTAATCAGTAGACTAATACTAGAATCATCCATAAACATTTTGAGGAATAGAAGAAGACAAGAACAAGCTGAGTGAATACTATTTCTAGATAAATATCATTTATGAAATGTGTTAGGGCGAGAATAACCACTCAAGAGTCTCTTCAAATTCTGTTTGTAACAATCACATGTTCATTTTTTTAAATGTTAAAGAAATTAAAAATGTAAAATGACAAAATGAAGGGAAACAAAATGAACAGTCACAAGAGCGGAGGAGTCTCTCTTGTCTTATAAAAGAGAACTCGTTGAATATAATTGGGAACTTTTACATGTTTTATAGACTAATAATACTCTTATTTATGGATATATGAAGAGCAGAAGGTATTTTGAAGTCGTAATTGTTTTCAAATGCTTATGGGTCTACTCTACACATGTATTTGTTGTTTAAGTTTTTCTAAGTACTGATCATGAGAACTATTTATGTGCTTAGTATTTATAATTATTATATTGTTGTGATTTCTAATGTGTACATGAATGATCTTGCAGGTATCCTTTGCAACTATTTGAGATGATTTTGAACCATTATTGTTTTTACATATTCTTGGTTGTCATGAACTATTTCTGTTGTCAAAATATCATTTTAAACTATGCTCATCTATTAGATTTTATCTCAGACGATAGGTTAGAAGTAGTAGTTGTAGATTATTTTGTTTTCATTTTAGAGTAGGTTTATAATTAATTATAACTCTTTGGGGGACAGTTCGTTATCTTTCCCCTTTTTATTGTTTTAATTTTTGGTGACAAACAAGCCCACATACTAGTCGAAAATGCTACACCAAATGAGAGTAGGTCTAATTGGGACATGTCATCATGTATTCTCCCTTACCTGATTGACATGCCATTTGGACCCGTCAACACAACCATGCTACACCTCTTCTTTTAAGGTCTACCCATAACTCCAACTTAAGCTACAATCTTCCAAATGTAACTATGTCCCACTCAACCAAGTTCATTCAACAAAAGGCATGTGTCTAATCGTGGCCTTTAAAACATCCCGATAATACTTTAAACTTAGTTAATATTTCAATACTTAGCCAACATTGTAATATATCAAATAATTAATTTTCAGATAATACTTAATAGTTAATACTTAGTAGCAGGGGGTTACACATTTGGTCACATCCTTCTTCTTTTGATTGCGTATAAGGATGACCAATTCCCATTGTAAAGATGTACTAGAATAATGTATATGTGTGTATGTATGTATGTATATTAAAATTGATATTGGATCTTTTCCAAGTTGGTATCAGAGCTTTCATCCCCATTGTGCTCACCTCCATCTTCTCTGCTATGTCATTCCTCTCGACCCGTTGTGTTTTCCTTTTGAAACCCTCGGCATCCTCTTTTCCACACACCATTCAATTTTATGACACTCAATTCACTCCATTCCCTCCACCATTAACCTCATCCCTCATTCCTCTTGGCCATTGTTACACCTTTTGAAATCATCAACATCTTCTTCAGCACATGCCCTTCCCTTCTAAAACCCTTGTCATCATTCCCTTACTCTGAGCTACTGTGTTTGTCACATGCACCCACACACACTCAACATGCACCCAACACGCCCACACACACTCAACACAAACCCAACATGCCCATGCACACTCAGCACACACCCACACACACTCAGCACACGCAAAACATGCCCTCCATTATTTTTTATGTTGATGAGGCACATGTTCAATCGTGGCCTTTAAAACATCCCAATAATACTTTAAACTTAGTTAATATTTCAATACTTAGCCAACATTGTAATATACCAAATAATTAACTGTCAGATAATACTTAATAGTTAATACTAAGTAGAAGAGGGTTACATATTCGGTCACATCCTTCCGCTTTTGATTGTGTATAAGGATGACCAATTCTCATTGTAAATATGTACTAGAATAATGTATGTGTATGTATGTATGTATGTATGTATGTATGTATATTAAAATTGATATTGGATATTTTCCAAGTTGGTATGAGAGCGTTCATCCTCATTGTGCCCACCTACCTCTTCTCTACTATGTCATTCCACACGACCCATTGTGTTTCCTTTTGAAACCCTCAACATCCTCTTTTCCACACACCATTCCCTTTTTTGATGCTCAATTCACTCCATTCCCTCCACCATTCACCTCATCCCTCATTCCTCTTGTCCATTATTCCACCTTTTGAAACCATCAATTTCTTCTTCAACACACACCCTTCCCTTCTGAAACTCTCATCTCCATTCCCTTACTCTCAGTTACTGTGTCTGTCACACACGCCCACACACACTCAACACGCACCCAACACACTCACGCACACTCAGCACATGCCCAACATGCCCTCCATAATGTTTTATGTTGATAAGGAACATGTCCAATCGTGTTAAGCCCTAATATTGGCTCATTACCCCTTAATTGGGGCATATTATATTAGTAATGTTATTTTATTTATGTCAACTTTAGGCCATTAGTTGTAATTATACCTTCTAGTCTCCTATATATACCAAGGAGACATTTTCATTTTGAATCATCTTGTACTTGAACATTTAAGTGGGGTAAAAGGAAGTTGCCCCCTCGAAAAGGATTATTATCTGAAATTATCTCTTTTTCAAGGCGTTGAGTACTTTTTCTGAGGTTTTTCTATGCTATATTGATATTTGGTTCTTAACATATGGTATCAGAGCTCAAGGTCTTGGGGCTTCGCTGCTACATCTAAGACACCTTGGAATTTTTGCTATAACTTTTTTTCTACAATGTTTCAGAAGGAACCGCTTGGAGGATATTTATTATACGGATAAAGGTACGTTGGGTTCAAAATTCATATCCTGAGCCCTTATAATTTCAAATATATAGCCTATACAAGACAAGGTTTTGGAATCATCCTGAACTAATTCATTGCGGAATTTTCGCTATAAAAACTTTTCTGTAACATTTCAGACCCTAAAATCTAGAGGCTATTTACATAAATTAGTAAGGTATCTGTGGTAAAAATTTCAGATTCTGGGTCATCTTAAATTTGTAGATAAACCCTGTGTAAGATAGGGTATCTGACTAGTCCTATTGACTAGTCTCAAGAAGATGTTCCAGGTAAAACAATCATAACTTCTTCCTAGAGTATCCAAATTGAGTGGGACTGGTTTCATTGGATCGTGGACAGCCTGTAGTATTTCTGGTGTGAGTTTTAGAATTTTATATCAATTATTTTGTGCAGGGCATGCTATACAAGTGATATCTCCTGGAAAGGACAAAAATCGGCAAGTTGTGGGAAAGTTACTGTAAATTCTATTTGGAACATCCAATTTTGATCAGACCTATGGCATTACAGAGAAGAAATATCAGAGAACTACATACAAGAAAGTTTCATACCCAGAAGGGTCGAAATTTGGGAGATACAATAGAAGAAATATTGTCTAGCAGAACCACCTCAAAATCAAGGTTCAAAAGTGATACTTGACCAACATGCCACCAAAAAAGGGAACTTCTACACCAAATAAGCCTCCAGAAAATCCTACTCTGACTCTTGATGAAGGTGAAGAAATGCGTAGGGACATAAATGAACTACAAAAGAAGATGGATTCAATGGAAGCTAAGTTGGATACTAAGATGGATTCAATGGAAGCTAAGTTGGATACTAAGATGGATGGTTTAAAAGGGGAGATCATGGAAGTATTGAAAAATTTTGTAACAGAGAAGACACCTGAAAGTGAAAATGCATCCCATGAAATTCATGATGAGGACACAAGGAAGGTGAATCAAGAATGGAGAAACTCCAACTTTGGTTTGAAGACCAACCACGTTCCTAAGAATGATATGAGGAAGTTTGATGGCAAGGACCCAATCACATGGATACTTCAGATGGAGCAATTCTTTGATCTCCATAATGTGCCACATACACACAAGGTACGAATTGCTTCTTTATATTTAGAACCTAATCAATTTTTATGGTATCAATGGCTTTGTTCTCGCAAATCACTCGTCACTTGGACAATTTTCATGGAAGAAATGATAGCACACTATGAGGATACAAGGAGCAATACCTTATTTAGCCAATTGATAAATCTCAAGCAAAAGGGTTCAGTTACCGAGCACATTGAGAACTTCCAAAGATTGAATAGATGAGCACTTGATTGATGTATTCATAGAAAATTTAAAGGATAACATTCAACATGAGGTTTTCCTTTGGGAACCCCAATTATTGGAGAATGCATTTAAGGTGGCAAGAAATGTTGAAAGTAAAAATATGGCTATGGCTACTAGAAGGACCAATCCTAACATCTATAGAGAGAAAAATGCTCCTTCTTCTAAAACATCTCAACCTACAAGGTTGACACCTCAACAATTGGAGGAAAGAAAAGCAAAAGGTTTATGCTTTAATTGTGACAGCAAGTACAGTAAGGGACATAAGTGTGGTGAGAAGAAATTATTCTACATAGATTGTGAAGAGGAAGAAGAACAAGAACAAGAACCATATCAAGATGAAAACATAGAAGCAATTTCGTCTGAAGAGTTGACTCCCACGATATCGTGTAATGCATTGGTTGGAATTAGCACTCCTTAAACCCTCAAGATCGAAGGATACATCAAAAAGAAAAAGGTAATAGTCCTAATTGATTCTAGCAGTACTCATAATTTCATTCACTATAAATTAGCCAAAGATCTCAATTGCTTTGTATATCCAACGCCAAAGATTCAAGTAATGATTGCAGATGGAGGAACTATCAATTGCTCAGGAAAATGCAATAAGATCAATCTTACTATGGGGGAATATGTAATGAATAGTCCAATGATTGTTATACCCATGGGTGGTGCAGATTTTGTACTAGGAATCCAATGGTTACAATCATTAGGAACAGTGGCTTTTAATTTTCAAGAACTTTTCATGAAATTTTGATTGGATGGAAAAGAAATTGAGTTAAGAGGTATCACAGGGAAACCCGGTAAAGTGATAAGCTCTAACGGCATGACAAAATTATTGAAAAGGGGCATCAAGGTGTTATTGCACAACTATGCTCACTAGATGTTCAAACATCTAAGCCATATATTCCTCAAGATCTTAAAAGGATCATTGATAAGCATTCCAAAGTATTTGAAGATATTCCCAAAGGTCTTCCACCCACTCGAAATCATGATCATGAAATTCAACTAATTCCTGGGAGTGTTCCTCCTAACATTAGGCCATACAGATACCCTTACGCCCAGAAGAGTGAAATTGAGCGCATGGTTGAAGAAATGTTAGACATTGGCATTATTAGACCTAGCCAAAGTTCTTACTCTGCACCAATGGTAATGGTATTCAAGAAAGATAGCTCATGGCGTATGTGTCGAGATTATAGAGAGCTCAACAAGATCACTATTAAAGATAAGTTTCCCATTCCTGTCATTGATGAATTGTTAGATGAACTACATGGAGCAATCTATTTCACAAAATTGGATCTCCGTTCAGGGTATCATCAGATCAGAATGAAGGAAGAAGATATCCCAAAAACAACATTCTGAACTCATGAAGGCCATTATGAATTTTTGGTCATGCCTTTTGGGCTCACAAATGCACCTTCCACATTCCAAGGGTTGATGAATTCCATTTTCAAGCCCTTCCTTCGAAAATTTGTCTTAGTATTTTTTGATGATATACTAATCTATAGCAAGTCTTGGCAGGATCATGTGCAACATGTTGACAAGGTGCTACAACTACTAAAGGAGAAACAACTATATGTCAAACCATCCAAATGTTTCTTTGGAGTAAAGGAGGTAGATTATTTGGGTCATATTGTATCTCATGAAGGTGTCAAGGTATACCCTAACAAGAGTAAGGCCATGATGGACTGGTCGATTCCCAAAACATTAAATAATCTTAGAGGATTTTTGGGTTTGACAGGTTACTACCGCAATTTTGTTTAGAACTATGGAAGAATAGCAGCACCTTTAACGACACTAACTAAGAAGGATGCATTTTCATGGACTCCAGAGGCAACTAAATCTTTTGAACAACTTAAAGAGGTGATGTGTAAAGCTCCTGTCTTGACCACTCCAGACTTCACAAAAACCTTTATTGTGGAATGTGATGCCTCGGAAAATGGAATTGGTGTTGTCCTAATGCAAGAAGGAAGGCCCCTGGCATTTGAAAATCAACCACTCAAGGGAAAGGACTTACACAAACCAATTTATGAGAAAGAAATGATGGCAATACTACATGCATTGAAGAAATGGCATCCTTACCTAATAGGTAGGCACTTCAAGGTAAAAACATATCATGATAGTCCTAAATACTTCTTGGAACAAAGACTATCTTCAGAAGAACAACAAAAATGGGTAACCAAGATATTGGGTTATGATTTTGAAATCGTCTATAAAAAGGGGAAGCAAAATGTTGTGGTAGATGCACTCTCAAGAAAGGATGAATATGTTGAGGCCTTTCTCTGTGCTATCTTGATCATCCAACCCAATTGGATAATAGAAGCAAGGGATGAATGGAAGAATGACGAAAAAGTGTGGACTCTCATTCAAAGGTTGTAGCAGGATTCGAGTGCATCAGATACATTTACATGGAAAAATGATTCACTATGGTACAAAGATCGCTTATATTTATGTAAGAACTCCCAACTCAAACAAAAGGTACTATTGGAATTGCACACCTCTCCAGTAGGAGGGCACTCGGGATTTTTGAAAACCTACCATAGAGTCAAGAAGGATTTTTTTCGGGATGGCCTTAAAACTGATGTTCAAAGGTTTGTGGCAGAATGTTTGTTTTTCCAACAAAATAAGGTCAAAACAATTAGGACCCCAGGTCTTTTACAACCATTATCCATCCCAACTCAGCGCTGGGAAGAGGTTTCCATGGATTTCATCACAGGGTTACCAACGTCTGAAGGAAAGAGTGTCATCATGTTGATTGTTGATAGACTGACCAAGTACGCACACTTTTGTGCACTCTCTCATCCCTTCAAAGCTAGTACAATTGCCACCGCATTCATGGAGACAGTTCAAAAGCTACATGGCAGCCCAAAGATTATTGTAAGTGACAGAGATCCCATCTTCACTGGACATTTTTAGACAGAATTATTTTCTTGTTTGGGTACTCAATTGGCTCATAGCTCATCCTATCATCCTCAATCTAATGGACAAACCAAGATAGTCAACAAATGTCTGGAAGGCTACCTTTGTTTCTTTGTCTCTAATAAACAAACACAATGGTTCAAATGGTTACCCTTGGCAGAATGGTGGTATAACACTTCCTTTCATACTGCAACAAAAATGACACCATTTATTGCACTTTATGGATACCACCCTCCTTCCATCACTTCTTCTCTAAAAGAAAAATCTAAGGTTCAAGCAATGGAAGATCACATCGAGAATCAACAACAATTTCTCCAAATCTTAAAGGACAACCTGACCATGGCACAGAATCGCATGAAACAACAAGCAGATCAACACCGTAGGGAAAGATGTTTTGAAGTAGGGG
>JASDQU010370430.1:17308-80489 GCA_032191745.1 Picea mariana | reverse complement strand
GTGGGGTAAAGGGAGGTTGCCCCCTCGAAGAGGCTTATTATCTGAAATTATCTCTTTTTCAAGGCGTTGAGTACTTTTTATGAGGTTTTTCTATGCTATATTGATATTTGGTTCTTAACGAATCGTGGCCTTTATAACATCCCAATAATTTTAAACTTAGTTAATATTTCAATACTTAGCCAACATTGTAATATACCAAATAATTAATTGTCAGATAATACTAAATAGTTAATACTTAGTAGCAGAGGGTTACATATTCGGTCACATCCTTCCACTTTTGATTGTGTATAAGGATGACCAATTCTCATTGTAAATATGTGCTAGAATAATTTATATGTATGTATGTATGTATATTAAAATTGATATTGGATCTTTTTCAAGTTGGTATCAGAGCATTCATCCTCGTTGTTCTCACCTCCTTCTTATCTGTTATGCCATTCCTCTTGACCCGTTGTGTTTTCATTTTGAAACCCTTGGAATCCTCTTTTCCACACACCATTCCCTTTTCTAATGCTCAATTCACTCCATTCCCTCCACCATTCACCTCATCCCTCATTCCTCTCGATCATTGTTCCACCTTTTGTAACCATCAATGTCCTCTTCAGCACATGTCCTTCCCTTCTGAAAACATCGTCATCATTCCCTTACTCTCATCTAATGTGTCTGTCACATGCGCTCACACACACTCAGCACGCACCCAACACACCCACACACACTCATCATGCACCCAACACGCCCGCGCACACTCAGCACACACCCACACACACTCAGCACACACCCAACATGCCCTCCAATAATACTTTAAACTTAGTTAATATTTCAATACTTAGACAACATTGTAATATACCAAATAAATAAATTTCAGATAATACTTAATAGTTAATACTTAGTTGAAGAGGGTTACATATTCAGTCGCATCCATTCGTTTTTTATTRTGTATAAGGAYGGCCAATTCTCATTGTAAAGATGTACTAGAATAATGTGTTTGTATGTATGTATGTATGTATGTATGTTAAAATTGATGTTGGATCTTTTCCAAGTTGGTATCAGAGCGTTCATCCTCATTGTGCCCACCTCCCTCTTCTCTACTATGTCATTCCTCTCGACCCATTGTGTTTGCCTTTTGAAACCCTCGGCATCCTCGTTGTCACATACCATTCCTTTTCTTACGGTCAATTCACTCCATTCCCTCCACCATTGACCTCATCCCTCATTCCTCTTGGCTATTGTTCCACCTTTTGAAACCATCAGCGTCTTCTTCAGCACATGCCCTTCCCTTTTGAAACCATCAACGTCTTCTTCAGCACATGCCCTTCCCTTTTGAAACCATCAGCGTCTTCTTCAGCACATGCCCTTCCCTTTTGAAACCCTCGTCATCATTCCCTTAATATTAGTTACCATGTCTATCACACACTCAGAATGCACCCAACACGTCCACACACACTCACACTAGTTGAATTTGGTAAATAAATGACTACGTGACTAAAACTTTTAGTCACGACAACAAAAAATGACTAAATGCTACTAATTTTTTGCAACACATGTATAAATGACTAATTTTATTGTCGGGTAAAAAATAATTAGTCACACACATAAAAATGACTAAATAAATGACTAATTTGATTGTCGAGTAAAAAACACAACTAAATAAATATTAGTCACACAAATCAAAATGACTAAAGACTCCTATATAGACTAAAGAATATTAAATCTATTGTGATTTTTTCACCATAACTATAAACTTTGTTCTTAGGCATAAGAATATTAGAAAGTTGTATATAATATTAAATAGAAGATATGAAATTAATTAACCCTAGTACTAGCAATTTCATCCAAAAATTTTGAATAGCGAACAACCTATTTCATTTATTCATCTTCCTCCTCACCTTGTCATCTAGAATGAAGATATGCTAATCAAAACATGTTTCACCCCTTGCGAGACATCTCACTTATACAAGCAATTATTTTCATGTGGTTGGGGCAATGTGCATTAATTCCGAGGTAAATTTGGCATAATATTAGATGCCCCCATGGAATCTTAGCCAAAGGGGTCTTTCAAGAGTGTTGTACACCAACTACAAATATACATTGTTAATTCTTCCATAATGGGAGGGCCTTGCTTGCAACATAAGAATATTAAACATAGGCTAAGAAAAAAAAAATAACCAAAACATAGTCTAAGAAAAAAAAATTTAACCAAAACATAGGCTAAGAAATTAGCCTAGTGATACATAACATGATATTGCAGGGACACGTGACCTAGGTTAGTGGTACATAAAATATTGCAGGGATACATGACCTAGGTTCACAAATGGAAACATATGTTATTGTGCCATGCAGACACAAAGTACCATGCCACATTCACAATACACTAGCAGGACACATGCATATTGATAAACCATAATTTGATACATTTGATATCATTTGTAAAAATCATTGTAATTCATGAATATGCAGACTGGCATGGAGTGGGAAAACATGGTGACAAGTGCGAAGTGGGAAAATATGGTCGGGATCAATTGTAATTTAGTGAGGTGGGACATTGTTTGTGTGAGTGGGGAGTGTGCAGGGAGTGGTGTAGTGTAGAGGCATGCAAGGTTAGGGTTGAAATGGTAGAGGACCATTGTCATTTGAACTATTTGTGACTCGTAGGTGGAGGGTGCAGCCCCTGGGAGTGTTTCCTCTGTTTTTTTTGTTTGCATTTGTGTTTCCTCTGTGATTAAGGTGCATGAATGAGGTGCATTTGTGTTTCCTCTATGACTGAGGTGCATGACTGAGGTGCATTTGTGACTGAGGTGGATTTGTGGAGCCACTCGTGAGGTGGGCCTGAGGAATATTGGATCGCGTCAGGTTTATTTGTGGATTTTATAGTCTAGAGCCGACCAAAGGAGGGGGTTTAGTGTTAATTGAGAATCAGAGCTCTTATGAGAGGGTTTTGGGTTAATTAGAGAATTATTGGAGCTTGAATGCCACCAGTGGGACACATGCATATTGATAAACCATAATTCAATACATTTGAACTCGTTTGTAAAAATCATTACAATTCATGAATATGCAGACTAGCGCAGAGTGGGAAAATAGGGTCAGGCTCAGTTGTAATTCAGCGATGTGGGACATCGTTTGTGCGAGTGGGGAGTGTGTAGGGAGTGGTGCAGTGCATGTGCATGCAGGGTTATGTTTGCAATGGTAGAGGACCAGTGTTGGCTAAACCATTTGGTACTCGTAGGTGGAGAGTGTAGCCCCTGGGAGTGTTTCCTCTGTGTTTTTCATTTGCATTTGTGTTTCCTCTGTGACTGAGGTGCATGATTGAGGTGCATTTTTGTTTCCTCTATGACTGAGGTGCATTTGTGACTGAGGTGCATTTATGGAGCCAGCCATGAGGTGGGCCTAAGGAATATTGGAGCACGTGAGGTTTATTTGGGGATTTTATAGTCTAGAGCCAACCAGAGGAGGGGGTTTATTGTTAATTGAGAATTGGAGCTCTTATGAGAGGGTTCTGGGTTAATTTGAGCATTATTGGAACTTGAATGCATATATAAGAAGTTTCCATGACCGATAAATATGCAGTGGAGAGAACTTGGAGACTACTCAAAAGGTGAACTAGGATTTCGGAGTTGGAGAGGTCTTCAATGAAGTCACAGGTACAATTAATGTGTTTCCTTTGGTTTGATTTAGGAGTGCAGGGTTTCTGATTAGGGACTAGTTTCTATAAGCTTGTATATTTGCATTTTTTTGTATATTTATGCAATGATACACTTGTACTTCTAGGTCCCTCCATCAGCTTGACCTACATGGTCATACAAACCTTGACATTGTTATATCTCCAACAATTTTATTTATGTGTTTTTTCTTGGCTCCCAGAGCTAGAATAAGCATGCTTAGAGTGACCAGTCTATGGTTTCACGTGGAGATTCTTTAGGAGAGGGAAATAGAAATAATCTTTTGGATCAAGCTACAAGTACTTTGGCAATGCCATCCATGTTGTTCCCTTGCCTCCTTCATACAGGTACAAATCATGGCATGTGAAGGCACGTGTCTGGAAAAGCACCCTAATAGTGTGTGCTCTTTGAGTGGTGACAAATAATTTCATATTCAGAAACAAAATTGTCAATGGGTACAACATCATTACCTTTTGGTATACTTTGGGGATAATTTTTGGTCCTTGAATCCTCCCCAAAAAGGAGTTATAGAGAAAATGGTAGACCTTATTCAATTATGGTTTATTGAGGAGAGAGAACTTGTATAGAATGCCCTGTGCTCAATATTTAACATTAGATTCTGAAATTTGCACACAAAAAACTACAGCTTGTACTCTTTCCAATGAAATTGGTCTCACTTCATTTGTATTATCTATGAAGAAGTTATGATTGTTTTACTCGGAACACCTATTTATGATTAGCTTCAGGACTAGTCAAAAACCCTATCTTCCACAGAGTGTATCTCCAAAATTGTAGTGAATAAAGAGCTAAAATTTTACCACAAGTACCTAGACATGTCTTCTCAATAACATTCCAATTTCACCATCTAAATCATTCTAGAAAAATTTTTATAGCAAAAATGGTAATATGACCTGTAAATAACATACCTTAGAACACATCACCAAAAGACTTCATCCTCCCTTGAAATCTGGCCTTCTTTACTTCAGATTTCCTCTGAAATTCAACTTATATCTTCTTGTGCATTAACAAACATGTGTGTGTTGAAAAATGAATGTTTAATGAGATGTATTTATACCCTTTATGTCACTTCCTTTTATCATTAGAGCCGACCTGACTCTTTCTTATTTTGTAATTATTTTCTTTAATTATCTTCAGGGCCGACATGTACTTCCTTCTTCAATTCACTTTGTCATCTTCAAAAATTCATTTCTCCTCAACCATGAGGATCCACGTGACATGCCACCTACCACCAGAAAAAACATGATGTATACTATCCATACATGGGTGTTGTATTTGCATGTGCATTGTCCTTCATGTCCAAATACCTTCATCAATCTTGCGGTCCAAAACCAATGACTAGGGTTGACATCAATGACAACAACTAATCTTCCAACAATCTTCCCCTTTGTCATTGATGGAAACACTCATTCTCCCCCTGTCATCATGATCCCAATTTCTCTCCCCCTTTAACATCAATGGCAAAGGGTGGGGTTGATCCCCCTGAGTTCAATGGCATAAGGTGGCCTTATTCTTTGGGGTTTCTCCCCCTGAACATGTGGCACTCAATAATAATTCATCCTTATTTTTGGTCTTTCGGACTTTTTCTTCCTTGGAATCCTTTTGTGTGGCTTATTTCTTCTCTCTCTTCTTCATGTCTAGGATGTATATGTTGTTCGGTCTTCTTGTTGCAGTTGCAACCAATCTTCCTTAGTTATTTTCTCTGATTTTACATTTTCAGGAATCAAACGTAAGAGCGTATCCTTGATCAGATATTTTGCAGACACTGAGGAGATTATGCTTCAGATCTTCAACCAATAGGACTTTTCCTGCTTTTACATTTTCACTTCCAATATTTACAGTTGCTTTTCCAAGTATTTTGGTAGATGAGTCATCTCCAAATGCAATATTTCCACCCTTTTTCTTCAAGCTGAAAATTTGTCTTTGATCTTCGGTCATATGAGATGAGCACCCATTATCTATGAACCATTCATTTTCTTCTTTGCATTCTTTAGCGACCAATGCTATTCGGCAGTTTTCATTGTGTGGAATTTATTTCCTTTTCCATGTTGTAGTTCGTATATGTACATTTGGCATACGATTATCTTCCTACATCTCTCTGCAATATCGTGCTTTGTGACCAAGATTATTTCACTTATAACATACAATATTTTTATCCATTAATGGGTCAAATGGATTATAATTTCTGTTGACAAGTCTATGAACATTTCCATATCTACTATTTTCACCATTCATGTAGCTTGTGTAGTTATTCCTTTCATTGATTCTACAATTGATTGCCTTGTGTCCAAATTTTCCACAACTATGAAAATGTCCAAGAAAGAAATTTTGATACCTCGTGTTAGCACTAGGAATCACCCTCGGACTGTAATGAGGATAAGACCATTACCCATCATTTTATACAGTAAATGTAAATGAGTTTTAGGTGGTCAAATGGAGAAGACTCAAGGATAATAATGTTCTAACTCAAAAATATGGACTAGCATGCATAAGCAATTGAGGTATGGAATCAACTTCAGTCAGTAAGTTGGAGTAAGAGTGAATAGAGGGAAGAATTTGGTGAGGAGAGTGTAGAGGTCTGCTATGGACATCAGGTCTTCCAGTAGCCTAAGGAGGAAAAACTTAAACGCAAGATCCTCTTGAATTCAAATCTCAAAGAAACTGAAAGAAATTATAACAACATTATAATCAAACATTCATCATAATACAATCACAACAAATCCATGTGAATTAGTCAATCATGAACTCTCTCAGTATCAGAGGCAAATATGGAGCAAGAAAACTGAATTAGATTAACCAAGATGTCTTAAAAATAACTACATAACCAGAGAACCAGTGTTCTTCATCAAAATATTACAATAGCAGGGATCCTAGCTCAACCATTTGACCTTAACAAAATATCAAAACTGCATATATATACTCATAAATGTTGCAACCACCAGGAGCGTGATCAGGACCCTACATTCAAATTTTTCATCTGGTGCCCACTCTGTCAGACTGGGCAGACCTTCTCATGTCAAATGCGAGCCCGACTCAGACATGTTCTTTGTAGGAAAATTCATCCATCAGGAAATTTTGTACTGACAGTATTCCCCCCAAGTCCATTCTTAACATGCTTCCCATTTTAAATAAATTCCTTCATTGGGGTCAAGACGAGGCCTGACACCCATGAATGTTTATAGGCGGCACCCACGAATTCTTTGAGTCAATCCTGACGCTCAAGGCTCTGCAAATATTCCCCTATAACCAATACATGCATTGTAGGTGCTAAGCTCCTTTGTGGACCCGTCCTTTATTGATATGACCTCTGACTGTGACCAAGTGCTTACCCAAAAGGTGTGTATCGGGATTTCGCGTCTCAGGAAGTTGAAAGAATACTAACTTCCCTTCTCCTGATTTCCAATCTTGTGAACTGGAGCCTAAAAAGCGTCGGCTCCTCTCCTTAATCTTCAACAATGTGACCCCGATTATGACCAAGCAATTATCCAAAAGGTGTGTATTGGGATTTCGCGTCTCGGGAAGTTGAAGGAATACTCACCTCCCTTCTCCCGATTTTCGATTTCATGATCTAGAGCCTAGCGAGCACCATCTCCTCTCCTTAATCTTCAACAATGTGACCCCGGCTATAACCAAGAGCTTATCCAAAAGGTGTGTATCGGGATTTCACGTCACGGGAAGTTGAAGGAATACTCACCTCCCTTCTCTCGATTTTCGATTCCGTGAACTCGACCCTAGCGAGCGCCAGCTCCTCTCCTTAATATTCAACAATGTGACCTCGACTATGACCAAGCACTTATCCAAAAGGTGTGTATCATTATTTCGCGTCGATTTCGCGTCTCGGGAAGTTGAAGGAATACTCACCTCCCTTCTCCTGATTTCACGAACTAGAGCCTAGCGAGTGCCAGCTCCTCTCCTTAATCTTCAACAATATGACCCCGGCTATGACCAAGTGCTTATCCAAAAGGTGTGTATCAGGATTTCGCGTCTTGGGAAGTTGAAAGAATACCCACTTCCCTTCTCTCGATTTTCGATTTCACGCTTGCCTCATATGGACGGTCCATGATTCCCCGTGATCCAATAGTCCAGATCTCCTCTGCTGAAAACTGAACTTGCTCGGTCGCTTGATTTGAGTCCATATTAGACCGCTCTAAGTGTTGCGCTTTGTTCTCATGGCTGCGGCCTACGGCCCTTGATAATTTTATGCGATAAATTTTGACCAAGGGGTCGAAAACACACCCTTCCACTGGATTTTGAGGGTGTTTGAGTTGTTCAGACCTCAAAAATTTTCATTCTTCCTGTGGAAATCATGGGCAGAATGCCACATGATTCACACCACAATTATCCTGAGGTTAAACCTTAATTACTACTTGATTCCTATGAATTAGGCTACAAATTCATGTGTTAACATATAGGCTCCATGGGGGATAGAGACCTCCATATGAGGCTCTAAGAACTCTTTTTGTATTTTTAGTGCCTTGGTTGTTGGGTTATGGAGTCTGGCTCAAAACATTTCGCTGAAGGTCGACATGTACACTATTCTACTTATAAAAGGAAAACAAACACACATGCTCCAGAAGGAGCTTATTTATGTACAAAGCCTAAGCTAACTGACTTTTGCAATGGGTTGGGTGAAGGCAAACTTCCACCATAACCATTCAAACTGTTTGATAATCGAATCCTCCAATTCACTGCAAGTGATCCATAAAAAACAAGTGTGGCAGCTAACTAATTTCATCCTTATGATCACCCATATAGCCTTCAAATACTGATAAAAAGATCAAGCTTGCATGCTCCAAAGAATTTGGAAAATGTAACACTATGTACTCATTGATAGGGTCATGAAATTGAAGGCAACGCATGATTAACTTATGAAAGGTTGCCTTCACTGTTTCAAAACTGCTGACAGTTTGTTGGATGTCCTAAATAGGCACACTTGCTTGACTGACAGACACAGGCATCTGTGGGTCAAAAGGTTGCTTACTGTGAACTATAGGTACGAGTGGAAGAAGGATGGACGTAGGTGGTTGTTGATCCACTGATGACTGCAAATTTACTTATGGTTGTGTATGAACAATCTCTTCATGTGCCTCAACTAAGGGTTGCTCCTTATCAAAACCTCGAGTTGTCTTCTTTGACATGGCCAACCTTTGCATCATCCTTACTATCTTCATAGTGATCAAATATAAGATAAGCTTGTTTCTCATCATTACTAGAATATTTATCAAAAATGGGTTTCCCTTCACATCTATGATCAACCTTTAAAACAATAATTTCATCAAGAATATAACTGTTAAAAATATCCATTTTAGGAACAGTAGTAATTGTTTCTTCTAGTTGTTCATACACGTGATTTTCATCAAGACAGGGTTTCTCATGGATACCTGCATCGAAGACAAAATTATCCACAGTATTTTCTTCATAGGGACAACAGCTAAAAACTGCCTTACGTTCAGAGTTGAGATGATACTGACTTTGAATCCTGCCACAAGCTCGGAGGTTCTCCTCTACTTCCTCAACATCCATGAATAACTGTGATAAAGATGTAGATTTCCTTTCTCTTAGGAAGAGGACAAGCTCTGAATGTTGAGCCATGACATAGTACACCATGGCAGCAGTCTATGTGGGTCTGATCTCTATAGGCATACTATGATAAAAAAATGTAAAACCTCATGTTGAAGATAGCCAAGGCTTCCTCTTCCCCTCTCCTCAAGGCATTAAAATCATCCCAGTACTGATCAAGGGAATTGTTCTCACCCCACCACTTTAAAAATGTATTGCATAATTCAACCCAGGAACCAATGGAGTCATCTCCCAAACCCTTGAACCATACACCAGGATCTCCTAACAAGGATTTGGAAAATAACCTCATGGTAACATCCTCATAAATTATCTCAAACTGATCAATAAAGTTCTCGAAACCCTCCACATGCCTCACAGTTATAACATGATCCTCTCCAGAAAAATGGGGAAAGTACTTAAAGAAATCAAGAGGATAAGGATGAAGATGATATGGAACCAGTGTTATTCATCAAAATATTAAAATAGCAGGGAGCCTAGCTCAACCATTCGACCTTAACAAAATATCGAAAATGCATACATATACTCAGAAATGTTGCAACCACGAAGAGCGTGATCGGGCCCCTGCATTCAAAGTTTCCAATCGACACCTGCTCTATCAGACTGTGTAGACCTTCTCATGTCAGACGCAATCCTGACTCAGACATGTTCTTTGCAAGAAAATCCATCCATCAGGAAATTTTGGATTGACAGTCTATCCCCCAAGGCCATTCTTAGCATGCTTCCCATTTTAAATAACTTCCTTCATTGGGGTCAGGACGAGACCTGACACCCATGAATGTTTCGAGGCAGAGCCCATGACTTCTTCGAGTCAATCCTGACACCTCGAGGCTATGCAAATCTTCCCCTATGACCAATACGAGCGTTGTAGGTGCTAAGCTCCTTTTTGGACTCGTCCTTTATTGATATGACCTCCAGTTGTGACCAAGCGCTTACCCAAAAGGTGTGTATTGGGATTTCACGTCTCGGAAAGTTAAAAGAATACTCACTTCCCTTCTCCTGATTTCCGATCTCGCGAACTGGAGCCTAGCGAGAGCCAGCTCCTCTCCTTAATCTTCAACAATGTGACCCTGGCTATGACCAAGCGCTTATCCAAAAGGTGTGTATCGGGATTTCACGTCTCAAGAAGTTGAAGGAATACTCACCTCCCTTCTCTCGATTTATGATTTCATGAACTAGAGCCTAGCGAGCACCATCTCCTCTTCTTAATATTCAACGATGTGCCCTAGCTATGACCAAGCACTTATCCAAAAGGTGTGTATCGGGATTTCGTGTCTTGGGAAGTTGAAGGAATACTCACCTCCCTTCTCCCGATTTTCGATTTCGCAAACTCGAGCCTAGCGAGCGCCAGCTCCTCTCCTTAAGCTTCAACAATGTGACCCCAACTATGACCAAGCGCTTATCCAAAAGGTGCGTATCAGGATTTTTCATCTCGGGAAGTTGAAGGAATACTCACCTCCCTTCTCCTGATTTCTGATTTCGTGAACTGGAGCCTAGAAAGCACCAACTCCTCTCCTCAATCTTCAACAATGTGACCCTGGCCATGACCAAGAGCTTATCCAAAAGGTGTGTATCGAGATTTTGTGTCTCGGAAAGTTTAAAGAATACTCACTTCCTTTATCCCGATTTCTGATTCTGCACTTGCCTCAGATCGACGATCCACGATTCCTCGTGATCCAACGGTCCAGATCTCCTTTATTGAAAACTGAACTTGCTCAGTCTCTTGATTTGAGTCCATATTAGACCACTCTAAGTGTTGTGCTTTGTGCTTATGGCTGTGGCCTGCGGCCCTTGATAATTTTATGCGATAAATTTTGACCAAGGGGTCGAAAACACACCCTTCGACTGGATTTTGAGGGTGTTTGAGCTATTCATACCTCAAACATTTTCATTATTTCTATGGAAATCATGGGCAGAATGCCACATTATTTACACCACAATGCTCCTGAGGGTAAACCTTAATTAATTCTTGAGTCCTATGAAGTAGGCTGCAAATTCACGTGTTAACACCTGGGAGTAAGTGATCTTCTTTGTGGTGTGGTCCATCTAGGTTCACGATCTATTATTCTGTAGTTTCCTTCATAATGATTGCTTTCATACCTGATGGGAGAGGATCTTCTTGATGTCTCATTCCTTCTTAAGTCTAGTCTTCTATCTTTTTGTTCAACTTGTTTTGGAGTGTTGGTTTCATCATTTTCATCTTCATTCTCTTATTTTGTTGTCTTCAAACTGTCATTGTATCCTAGTCCTGTCTTGTCGTTTGGAGATCTTTGACTGCTAAGTATCTCATCTAATTTTTCAGTGCTTTTTTCGAACTTCTTCAAATTTTCTATTGTCAATAGTAGCTCTCGTTTTGTGTGATCCAATTTTTCTTTCAATTTCTAATAATCTTCTAATTGTTCCTTCAAGCTATCAATGGTCTTTTCAAGCTTGTAAGTCTCTTCTTCACAACTACTCAATTCACCTTTTAGTATTATGTTTGTGTTTCTAAGCTTGTTATTTTCAATTTCAACATGATTCAACTTTTCAAGATTATCATCTTATTGTTCACTCTCTGCATTGTCTTTGTATCCCCAAAAGGAATCAAGGTTGGTTTGTTCAACTAAATCTTTTTCATAAATGATTTCTTCTTCTTTAGAACTCTTGTGATCATCATCCTGGGTTTCTTGGGTTATGAAGAGGAACTATCCTCCATCATTATCTTCTTCATCACTCTCACCTGAGGAGATTTCATCATCCTTAGAGTAGAAGCTCTTTTTATTGTTGATACTTATCTTTTTATAGTAGCAGTTTTCAACAATATGTCATATTCTACCACAGTTAAAGCATTTGAGAGGAGACTTACCTTTGTATCTTCCACTTCCCTTCTGGAACATTCTTACGAAATTTGTTATTTATTCATCAAGGTCGTTATCCTTGTCTATTGTCTTCTTTATGACTTTAAAGGTTGCTTCATTGTTTGGTCGGTCACTTTTTGTACATGTTATCATTTCATATGCTATAAGAGACCCATGTAATTAATCCATTGTCATTTTGGTCAAGTCCCTAGTTTCTTCAATGGCGAAGACCTTAGCATCATACTTCAAGAGAAGTGATCTCAACACTTTTTGTACAACCAAGGATTCATCGATATCTTCACCTAATCCTCTGATAGCATTAACAACTTCATCAACTCTAAGAAAATAGGTTGCAATATCTTCCTTTTCATTCATCTTCAAATTTTCAAATTTTACTCTATGTCGTTGAAGCTTGACCTGCTTAACTTTTGGATTACCTTCATAGATACTCTTGAGTTTGTCCCGTGCCTCTTTAGCAGTGTTGTAGCCCATCACTTTGCTAGCAATGGTTGGTGCCAATTCTCCTAGAATAACATGTATGGATTTTGAATTACAACTCATAAGCTTCTTCTCATTTGGATCGATTGGAGCATTATTTGGGATTACATAGCCATTTACAACTGAGTACCAAATGTCTACTCCCAAAGATGATAGGTAAGTTTTCACTCTATCACTCTAGTATGCATAATTTCTTCCATCAAATCTTTGAATCCCATTTGAAATGCGGTCATGTTCATCCATCTCTGCTCAAGATTTTCCTTCCAGTGGTCAAATTGTTCTGAAGGCAACCTGCTCTGATACCAATTGTTGATACTAAGAGGGGGGTGAATCAATATCAAGTACAATTTTAAAAATGTTTTCAACATATACTTCAACCAGATTATATATTCAATTATATCCAATGAGCAATGAACAATAGTATAAGACTTACACCAATACACCACAATACACCATGCACAATATATGAGAAATAACCAATAGTTATTGTTCAAGGGAAGTAGTGAATTCCAAAGGTAGCTACAGCTTCCAAATATAAAGGGAGGGATAAACCTCCAAAAGGAAGATACAATCCTCCAATATCAAGAGAGGGTTGACCTCTCCATCCTTTCCCCTTCCTTCCACCCAAGAATATATGAGAGATAATAAAACTTTACATTAAATCATCACCATCAACCAACCATCACATAGAACTTGATAATGCTTCCTGAGACTTCTTCAACTTCTGCAATTCTTCACTTCTTAGAATACTTTGATCCTGTAGATAATATAACTCAATGTATTCTCTGAAACTCCTCCAATTTTCACTCCTTGAATCCTCTCCAAAAAGGAGTTATAGAGAAAATGGTAGACCTTATTCAATTCTGGTTTATTGAGAAGAGTGAACTTGTACAGAATGCCCTGCGCTCAATATTTAACATCAGATTCTGAAATTCTCACATGGGAAACTAAAGCCCGTACTCTTTCCAATGAAATTTTTCTAACTTCATTTGGATTCTCTATGAATAATTTATGACTTTTTTACTCGGAACACCTATTTATGACTAGCTTCAGGACTAGTCAAAAACACTATCTTCCACAGACTGTATCTCCAAAATTATAACGAATAAAGAGATGAAATTTTTACCACGGGTACCTAGACATGTCTTCTCAATACCATACCAATTCCACCATCTGAATCATTTTACAAAAATATTTATAGCGAAAATGGTAAGATGACCTGTAAATAACATACCTTAGAACACTTCACCAAAAGACTTCATCCTCCCTTGAAATCCAACCTTCCTTACTTCATATTTCCTCTGAAATTCGACTTATATCTTTGTGTGCATTAAAAAAATTGTGTGTGTTGAATAATGAATGTTTAATGAGATGTATTTATACCCTTTATGTCACTTCCTTTTATCATTAGGGTCGACCTGATACTTTCTTATTTTGTAATTATTTTCTTTAATTATCTTCAGGGTCGACCTATACTTCCTTCTTCAATTCACTTTGTCATATTCAAAAAATCATTTCTCCTCAACCATGAGGATACACTTGGCATTCCACCTACCACTATAAACAACATGATGTATACTATCCATCCATGGGTGTTGTATTTGCATGTTCATTGTCCTTCACGTCCAAATACCTTCATCAATCTTGCAGTCCAAAACCAATGACTAGGGTTGACATCAATGACAACAACCAATCTTCCAACATCTATATTTCTCATGAATTGCATCCCAATATAATTCTTCATGGTTTCAGAGAATTAATTTAACATGATGTTGAGAAATTATAGATTTCATGTTAGTTCATCATCATCAAATTGAAAAAAATCATTAAAGGAGTAGAAATCAATTCATTTTTTTCAGCATTAGAATGCAAATCTTTCCTTGGAGAACCAAATATCCTTATCATATTTGCACATTATTTTCTCTATTGTTGGGATACAGCTAACGAGATTAGGGAAATCTGAGATGTCTTCATTTTGGAAGTTTTGACATATGTGCAATTTAGGTCTGACAAGTTTAATATCTTTTTCTACTATAATTCAATCCTAACTCTTTGCAAGTTTGTTTAACAATGTTTAGTTTATTGTTGTCTTATATTGTATTAAAGGGAGAAAATTATAGAGAAAATCTAGGAGCATATGAACAGGGTATTAGTTGTACTTAATTGCAATATCTTACCTCTTTTCTCATTGAAGGTTATATAAATTCTTCTAGATTACAAATAGGAAAGTTGCATGGAATTGCTAGGAAGGCATTTTTGAAATTTTTCCTGGCTCTAGATTAATAGACTTAAGTGAAAACCTTGGATATGATTAATGAGGAAACGTGAATATCATTCTTGAACTTATAATTAAGTCTCATGAAAATTATTTTTCTCAATATACTACTTATGGTCAATGCCAGTTGGCAGTCTGCTTACACATGTATTCATATGCTCCACAGCGAAATTCATCTATCTATCATTCGACAACACATGTATTCCAACAGAGGACGAACACCTTCAGTAACGACTCACATAACCATATCAAGTATCAACACACCAATGTTTTCATGTGGTAAAACCCCTACAGGGAAACATCCATGGCCCCAGCCAACGCAGCCACTTGGATCAGTTTATTAATGCAAAGAAAAAGATTACAGAGAGATTTTACAAGAGAGTTTCTCACAATAGATCATCGGAAAATGACCCTCCATGCTCTTTAAATAGAGATCATGGACCAATCGAGTGTTAAGCCATGGATCAATGGTCGTAAGATCGAGGAGAGTATGAACCATCAGATCACTCTATGTCAGAAACATATCGCGACCATCAGATTTCCTAACTACAAATGCATACTAATGCATACTAAAGAAACACACTAGAAAACACACCTTTTACCTAACAACACAATAGACCAAGTAGATCTTAACTAACTCCTAAGTGTCTAAATATCCTAACATCCCCCCTTAAGAACAACTTGGGATCGGATTGAAGGATTTACAATAGTGACACAATAGGAGAAGGAAGGAGGCATTAGAGCCTATCCCCCCTTAATGACAACTTCCTGAACTCCTAACATAGATCGAAGTTTGGAAAACTTAGCTTGTGTAATAGACTTTGTGAAAATGTTTGCAACTTGATATTTTGTAGGGAAAAAGAGCACTTCAATAACTTGATCATGAATGATCTTTCTGATGAAGTGCATGTGTAGCTCAGTGAATTTTCTACATTGATGTTGAACTCATTCTTTGGCGAGCTTGATGGCACTCTGATTGCCACACCAAAGGCTGGTCGGATGTTGGTGCTGGAATCCAAACTCTGAAAGGATCTGTCGAAGCCACAGGGCTTCCTGACTTGCACTTACCATTGCTCGGCACTCTGCTTCTGCTGAAGAAATTACATTAGCATGTTGTTTCTTATAGGCTCAAGTGACAGGTCCTAACCCAAGGCTGAAAACATAACCTACAGTAGACTTCTGATCGTCAGGGTCACCGACCCATTCTGAATCAGTGAAACCAACCAATAAAGGAGTCCCCCTTGAACTGTAATGTATCCCTAACTGAATTGTACCATGAACATAGCGAAGTATCCTTTTAGTTGATTTCCAATGGCTTTCATGGGGCGTTTGCATATATCGGGCAACAAGACCAACAATAAAGGAAATATCGGGATGGGTATGACTCAAGTGTAAGAGGATACTAACTAACTGACGGTACAGGGTGGCATCAACTTCAGAAGTATAGGTGGCAGTAATCTTGACTCTAGACTGGAAGGGAGAAGGGGTTGGTTTACAATCGTCCATGTGAAAGTGACGAAGGTCACAAGCATACTTAGACTGGGAAAGAAAAATTCCTTCATTGGTTTGCAAAACTTGGAGGCCAAAGAAATAGTGCAAAAATCCTAAGTCATTCATTTTAAATTTCTTCTTAAGGCTAGTTTTCACATGGTTTAAAAGTTTTTAGTCACTACCAATAAGGATAAGGTCATCAACATAAAGGAAAAGTATTATGAGATGGCTTCCTACTTTCTTGGTATAGACATTAGGATTAGAATGGCATCTAGAGAATCCAGTGGAAAGAAGAAAGCTTTCCATTTTGGCATACCAAGCTCAGGGAGCTTGCTTGAGACCATAAAGAGATTTTTTGAGGCGACAAACAAGGCTAGAGTCATTCTGGACATATCCAGGAGGTTGTTCCATGTAAATTTCTTCTTGCAAATCTCCATGAAAGAAGGTATATTTAACATCCATCTGATGGACCTCCCATTTATATGAGGCAACAAGGGAAAGAACAAGGCGGATGGAATTCATTTTTGCTACAGGGGCAAAGGTTTCATTATAGTCAATTCCTTCAACTTGGGAAAATCCTTTGGAAACTAACCGAGCCTTATGTCTTTCAACACTTCCATCTGATGCATACTTAATTCTGTAGATCCATTTGCATCTAACAAGTTTTCTTCCTTTTGTAAGAGGTACAATATCCAAAGTATCATTTTCCATTAAAGAACGATACTCTTCATTCATTGTTGTATCCCAATATGGATGACCTTAAGCTTCTGCAAATGTCTTTTGATCATGAGTTTCTGAAACTTGAGCCAAAAGAGAAGAGGCTCACTTTAACTGTGAATGTGTCCAATGCTGATCTGAAGGATCACCGACAATATCACCAGCTGCTTCTCTCGTGTTGAACGGACCCATCTAGGAAGCGGTGGAGCTGGTGTTGGTTCAGGTTCAAAGGACTCATCTGGAGGAGGGTGAGCAGGTGGAGTTGGATTTCCATCCTCACTATCATCATCTCAAGAAGAAACCAGATCATAAGAAGGCACAAAAGCCGAATAGGGATTGCAGGTCGAAGAAGGCACAACCATTGAATTAGGCTCGCAGACCAAAGAAGGCACAAACATCGAATTAGGCTCGCAAGACAAGAGATTTTCATCAAATTTAACGTCTCTTCTAATAATAATTTCATTACAATCTGATTGAAGAATTTTGTAACCTTTGACATCTTCAAAATAACCAACAAATATACACTTCTCACTTTTAGGCTATAATGCTTCCCTTTTCTCATCAGGAATGTGAGCCCATGCTATACTGCCAAATACATGAAAGTGACTTACATATGGTTTAATTTTAGTCCAAGCTTCTTTCAGTGTTATATTTTTAAGAGCCTTTGTGGGAGTGTGATTTACTATGTAATTTGCACAGTTGATGGCTTTCGCCCAATACTTTAGACTTAATCCCTTAGATTGGATCATACAATTAGCCATTTTTTTTAATGTGCAGTTCTTTCTCTCAGCAACACCATTTTTTTGTGGTGTATATGGAACAATGTGTTGCATTTGGATTCCATGTGTAGTGCAGTAACTTGTAAAATTATTGTTCACATATTCACCTCCATTATCTATTCTTAACCTTTGAATTTGATGTCCATATTGCTTTTCTACAAGGGCCTTATAGGCCAAAAACTTCGCTCTTAAGTTTTAAGAAGTAAACCCAAGTACGTCTGGAAAAGTCATCAATGAAAGTTAAGAAATACTTGCACCTAGAAAAAGAAGGAGAAGAAAGTGGACCACACAAATCACTGTGAACAAGCTGCAAAGGACCCGAGGTGTGCCAAGAGGCATGTTTGTCAAAAATGTCCCGATGATGTTTGTCGAGAACACAACCGGCACAAACACCATCTCTACATGAAACAAGAGGAAGACCAGTCACCATCTGCTGATTACATAGTTGCTGCAATGAGCAATAGTTTAGATGACCAAACCGCTCATGCCAAAGTTTGCTCAAGTCATCGCTATGAGCAACAAAAACTGATGAAAAATATGATGACCCAAAGTTGTCAAATTTGTACAACCTAGTAATATCATCAGCAATTCCAGTTGCAAGAACATTCTTAGGATCCTTTAGATCCTTGATTAAAACTTGGTGAGGTGAAAACTCTACAGTTTTACCTTCACCTGAATGAGTGATTTGATATACTAATAGAAGGTTACAAGAAAGACTTGGAACACATAATACATCATTGAAATGACCATTTTCTACTTGAATTGTTTCAGATCCTTCAACACTAAGAGATCTATCATCACCAACAAATATTTGCTTGGTGTTACATTCATTTAGAGTAGAAAATATGGCTCTATCCTTAGCCATATGATAGGATGCTCCGGAATCAATAAGCCACTCATCAGAAGTAAAAGTAGAAGTAGAATTTGTATTGAAGGAGAAACCAGAAGCAGAAAGTGCATCCATGAGAAGAAGAAGAAGAAGAAGAAGAATCAATATTGATGTTGTTCTTCTTCATCGTTGCTTCTAAATATGTCATGTTCTTGAAACATTTGGACTCATCATGACCATATTTATCACAAAAGTTGCAATGTCTATTAGTATTCTTATTTTTATATTTTTCTCATTTGTCTCCATTAGGAGAAAAAGTTGTCTGAGTGGGTTTGGGACCATTATATTGCTTGTTGTTGTGACGAGGATGTTGCTTCTTGGGATTCTTGGGTTTATCTTTTTGATGGACAACTAAGGCTTGTTGGAGGTACCTGCAGTGTTGATCACTCTAAGTTGTACTAGCTTATCTTTCTCTCTAATCAAAGAATCACAAAAGTTCTCAAGACTGGGTTTTTGATAATCTACCCCTACAGCCTCTTATATGGCATAAAAGGTAGATACAAACATAGAATATGCACTACCTAGCTTAGAAAGAATAAGATAGATGCAATGATATTCGTCTATCTTTATCTTACATTCTTCACATAAAGTTCTGAGTGTTTTAAACTTAGATAGATAGTCTTCAATGCAAGAAAAATCACTTGGACTCAAAGTTAGTACGTGATTTTCTAACTATTGTGCTCGAATAATATTGTGTTTACCAAACACAGATTCAATATTTTCCCAAGATTTTTTGGGTTTATCAATTGATTGAAGGTGGAACCTTAAATCATGAGAGATGGACATTTTGATTAATCCACGTGCTTCGTCATTCCTATTATCCCATTTGTCTTTATTATCAGCATCAGTGGGTGTTGTTTCCTTTCCCAAGGTAATCTGGTACAAGACTTTACTTCTTAATAAATCCTCCATATGGGATTTCCATTGGAAGTAGTTGGTGATGGTAAGTAAGAGATTACTTGTAGAAACCATATTAAATATGCAGATAATACTGAATTAAAAACTGAAACTGATGATCTGAATGGAAAGAGCTCGAAAAGTTATGCGGTTTTAAAAAAACGGCACTGAAAACGGACTTCGGATGTGAGAGTTATGCCCTTTTTTAAAAAGGCATAAACAGTAACCAAAGGACCACGTGGTAGTGTAAGTTGCTTTATGAAGTGACCCACTTTTATAAAGAGAAGTGGGGCTCACTTTTACAAAGAAAAGCTGCATGAAAAATAAATAACTCTAAAATAAAATATTAAAGCTACTTATAGTGATTCACTTTTATACTTGAAGTGAAATACACTTTACAATTTTAGCATGAACTTTTTCAAAAAAAGTAACAAAAGAGACACTTGAACTCAAGACCTCTTACTTAATAAGGCGATTTTTAACGAAATGGTCTAGAAAAACATATTGTAATGTTCAGAAGGAGGATTGGGGTTGTTTTTGTTGTTGTGGAAGATGGCCTTGGAGAGCGTGCTAAAAAAAAACTCTTTTCACACAAGAAAAAAATTTTGTTCTCAATGACAACAAGGGTTAGATCTTGGTTAGCTTACCCGGAAGATGCACATTTTCCTATATGTTTCTGATTTTTCGATATCGCACAGGGTGCTGGGAAAAGATCATATGCATATCTAAAAGAGTAACAACCTGGAAATAAAAAAATATAAAACCAAAATAAAACCAAAATACTTCTCTGCAAAAAATTCAAAAAATGCATATTCAAACTTTATACCTCCGGATCTGACTGTAATGGTTGTATCTTGGGAAAATGGAAATCTTTTTGAGTGAAAAAAAAAAAGTGTCCCTGAATGAAATGAGTGCTCCGGACATAATGGAACAGTCCTCTCAGCCCATAAATGTACAAAAATGACATAAAATGGAGATGAGGCAACTCGGCTTCATGATCTCGATCTACAACAGGAGTGGGTCTTCAAACAGGCTCTGATACCATGTTCGACAACACAGGTATTCCAACAGAGGATGAATACCTTCAGTAAAAACTCACATAACCATATCAAAGATCAAAAAACCGATGTGTTCACGTGGTAAAACCCCTACGGGGAAACATCCACGGCCCCAGCCAACACGGCCACTTGGAGAAATTTATTAATGCAAAGAAAAAGATTACAGAGAGATTTTACAGGAGATTTTCTCACAATCGATCATCGGAAAATGACCCTCCTTTCTCTTTAAATATATATCACAGACCAATCAGGTGTTAAGCCATGGATCAATGGCCGTTAAGATCGAGGAGAGTATGAACCGTCGGATCACTCTGTGTCAGGAACATATCGTGACCACCAGATTTCCTAACTACAAATGCATACTAATGCATACTAAAGAAACAAACTAGAAAACACACTTTTCATCGAACGACACAATAGACCAAGTAGATATTAACTAATTGCTAAGTGTCTAAATATCCTAACATCTACTGGCAACAATTGTTGAATCTCGTAATCATGACATCTGCCTATATTGCAATTAGGGAGGCATTTTGATCCTTGTACCTTTTCCAGTTACCCTATTTACATTTGTTTCTCTTGTTTGTTGTGGTAGTTACAAATAAAAATAATTTGCACCTTTTCTCTATTGCACTGATTCAATTAATGAGAAAAGGAAAACCTGACCTATCTTCATTTTGGAAGTTTTGACATATGTCCAATTTAGGTCCAACAAGGTTAATATATTTTGCTACTATAGTTCCAAATCTAGCTCTATACAAGTTTGTTTAACCATGTTTAGTATATTATTTTCTTTACTTGCATCAAGGAGAGAAAATTACTGGGAGGATCTAGTAGCAGATGAACACGGTATTAGCAAAGGCTTGATTACAAGATATTACTTATTTTTCTTGTTGAAGGCCATATAAATTCTTCTAGATTCCAAATAGGAAAGATGCCTAAAAATGATAAGAAGGCAATAAGATCCAACATGCTTGCTTTGGTGCCCACTGCAAGAGAGTAGTTATTTTCTAAAAACTCCCTTTCTAGCATGATATGGAATGACTAAGTTAGATTTGTCAGTTTGCAATTGACACCAATGTAACATGGTAGCATCTCCATGAAAGGTTTCCCTGCAATATCATTTTTGTAAGGAGATGTGTGTTAAATGTGTGTTGTCCTATATGCTCTTTATTTCTTGTCTAATCATCCATTTGTCCCTAAATATGACCCCTTTCTCATCAAGGAGGGGCATAAAGAGTAAGGAATATTAAACTGCCATCCTTTCTAAAAATCATTGGGCTACCTTACAACCCCATAGGACATGTTAAATTATATTAGGATTCTAGCATATCAAACAACAATGATCTTTAAAGTCATACTGATGAAGCACATCTTTGATTTCATTTTAAAATCCTTTTATGGTCCACCTAGGCTTTGGTGCAAAAGGGAAAAGAAAGGAGATATCATCCTCAACAGAAGTTGAGGACAAAGAAGAGGAACAAGAGCAGCAGCTGGATGCCACAGCTTGAGAGTTTTCTCGAATGTTCCAAGACAAGTACACTCTATTTTTGGACCTAGAAGATAATACCAAGGCAAGATGATATATAGATAGTGGGGCCACAAGTCACATGACAGGTGAAAGACTTTCACTTCAGGATTTCACAAGTCAAGATTCTGGATTTGTGAAGTGCGGTGTGCATTCTAGCATGGTGGCTATTCAAACAAAAGGAGTAGTATCACTGTAACAAATAGAATCAGGTAGGATTCTCAGGATACCAGAGGTACTTTATGTACCAAGATTGAGATTCAATGTACTCTCAATCTCATCCTTAGAGCATCAAGGTTATGGGGTAATATTCTTTGGTTGTGGTGTACACATTCATTCAGTCAGAGACCAAACACCAGGACCACCCATGATGATAGGCATACGTGAGAATGTCCTATATAAGTTGTGGGGGTGACATGTTTACAAACTCACAGAGGATAATAATGAGACTACTAAGCTATGCGTGAGAGAACAAGAAGCTATTCTCAGCATACCCATCTGGTGGGAATGGACTAACTTAGAGGAATGGGGATACACAGGTAATCTTAATGCAGGTTGTAGCAAATTCATCCAAGGAGAGAAAACATAGTATCTATACATTGAAAGGATGGGTCTATCAGACTCAGAGGGAGAAATACATAGTGAGGTGGATCATGGAGGAGGAAGATCCAGCTGTGATAGTACCTCCCTCGCTAAGAGGCAGTGTTAGAATATAGCTCGAGCAATTAGGTCTTTCTCATTAGGGGTGTCTAGTAATGAGGAAGAAGCCCAACTTATGACTAGACAAGTATCATAATGGTGGGGACCAACCAAACCAACTTAATATTAAGTCATAGCCATTGGATGTGAATTAATCAACCTCAATGCTTGATTAATTCCCCAACCTTGGATCAATATCTAGATGAGAATATCCTAGGGTCAAGATTGCATGAGGGAAGGGATAGGGTTACAAATAACCTAGCAAGCCCATTTATTCAACACCTCAAGAAGAGAAGTTGGTTGACAAGGTAAGTGTGCACTTCCAAGGGAGGTTGAGGGTCCTTATAGGGCAAGATTGTTTGAGGGGTCGAGCTAGGGCTAGCATCTAATCTCATCCAGAAGAAAGAGTCGAGTAGGGATGAGATACTAGAATACCAAGACGAGTCTTAGTCAGCTGGATAAGAAGATAGCAAAGAATATCCATCATACCAAGTCGTATAGGGAGTCGAGTAGGGAAAAAAAATAGGTCAAGTCGAGTTTGTACACAATCAAGGAGGTGAGCAAGTTCTGAACATAGAGGTTGAGATAAGGACATCATTCAGCTAAACCAGAAAACAAGAAACAAATAGACATCGAGCAAGCAGAATCTATATAGTATGGATAGTGTATGGTCTGTACCTGCACCCAACAAAGAGAATAATCTATACTCAGGTCAGAAAATCAAATATATATTGATTTTATCAGTGTTTTGTAAGAGAATAATAAAAAATTGGGTTGTTTTGTAGCCTTAATCTTGTTGTACAAACTCCCTGAACATTACTAGTCAGAGTACGGACCAGTACAGGTCGTACAGATCATGTAAACAAAGTATGGTCGAATTTTGAATTGCACAGGAATAATATGAATGCAATTTCTATGTTTTGACATAATTTTTACAGTTTGTGTATTTCCTTGTGTGGTTGTCTCTAATATAAAGATATGGTTGTAGCTTGAATTTAATAATTAATGAACAATATCAGTCATATTTTTCTCTTCAATTGAATATATTTACAAGTGCATGCTTCCCTATGGATCTATTAATTCTTCATCCCTTTTGTTTAATTGCTAAAAAATCAATCTCAATATTTATATTTTGCCTCTAAATTTCTATTTATCCTAATTTTTATTTTTTTCCTCAGTTGTTTTGGATTCCAAATTTTGGATGTTATAATATGGAATCTGTAAATTTTAAAGGAGAAATATGAAGTTTATGTTCTATTTGTAACTTTGTGGATGTCATAATGTTAGTGATTTAAAAACATGCTTAATATGTGTTGAAACTATTGTCTTGTTTGCAATCATAAATGGACAGATTAAAAGGTTACAAGATGAGGATATTCAGTCAAATCTCCTAGAAATTGTTGGCCCAAATGTGAACACAACATACATCACATGCCTTGCAAATCATGTCGCAACACTTGGTATTAAACTGCCATTTTTAGTGATGATCATCAAGAACCTGAAGAAATATTTCACATTCAAGATTCAAATCCTAGATGACAAGAATGTTCTTAGGGGAGAGTCTTCCAATGGGTTGAATCTTAAAACAGCTTGTCTCCTCTAGTAGTGAATCTTGGGAACCCCTTCAAAAATTGTTACTCTATCTTGTTGAACTACAAAATCATGACAAACTACCCTATGGTAAGCATGGTTACCGACTTACCTTTGTTAAATCCTTGAGTTTCTGAACTTTTGAATCCATCTAACCACAGTTTGGTATGTAGCTCATAACTCCAATGATTCAATATATGAATCTTTGACCTTTATGGCTAAGCTACATGATATTCTAGGTCCAAAGGTCCAACTTTATTGTATTCCCTTCCACTCAATGAAAAAATATATTATCCTCTTGGGTTGAGGGAAATTTATACTATTTTCAAAGGTCTTTCGTTGTCATTGTTGATTTTTGTTGGGAAATATAACCTTCTCTCCCCTATCTTGTCTTAGGAGTAGATTCAAATTTACTGAAATAGGATATGTTACATACATATCCAGTAAAAACTCATACTCTCAGTCTAGACTCTGCAATATTGCTTCAAGGATGTTGTATATAATTCCCCTTGATGGGTGTGGCTCATGGGTTGATAGGTGTGTTAACGCCCAAAAGCGCAACATAGGGTACCTTCTTGTAAATGGTTGCAACATCCTATTATTTAATTATATTTAATAATATACTAATAGGTGGGACCCCTTATTTGACTTGTGTGACTATGATGAAGAGATGACACTTATGTTTTATGTGCTTGGTAGTTATATGATCTCTACAGTTATTTTCTTTTAAGTTGTTGTTGAAGTAAGTGGCAAAATGATGTTATGGGTGATGTGACTTAAGAAGAAATGATGTTGTCTTTATATATCTCTCACAAGTATTATTATGTTTCATTTAGTTTGATGAAGGATCTAAACTCCATGTTTAAGTTATATGTGTGATATGGTGACTTCATGCTACAAGGATTACGTGCATTGTTTGAATTGGAAGTAAGGTTGAAACATGGTATCCCTAGCAAGTTCTTGATATATGTCACATTGGAGTTTTAAATGAAGGTTGGTGCATTTGTTAAAGTTTAAGGCTTGGGATATGGTGGTGTATCAAGCTTGCATTAAAATGATTTTGGAATTAGTGGGTTGATGTGTTGTATGGTAGCTTGCTTGTACTGGTTATGGATGAATGTGTAAGTGTAGATATGACGTACAGTAAATGCACGTCGCTCTAACCTACCTCGAGCCTGCCATCTTATCCATTTCGCATTTTCTCTTGTTGGTTGTTGTTACTCCGCTTTCTTCGGTCATGGAAGAGGTATGTAGGTTTGGTCCACTCTCCTTGGAAACTTTTACACAAGTATGGGGTTTCTTGTTGCTCCATCCATGAATATTTTTCTTTGCTCTTTGATTAAGTCAATAGTTGCCTCTTGAGTTTGCTCCTTGTATGTTCATTTCCAAAGTTATGATATGTGGAATTTTTTTACTGTGTATGGATTATTAGCAAAGTTTTGGTCTCTGTGGAATTTGTATTCGAACTATTTGCATTGAAAATGTGGGTGTTTCTTACTGTATGAAATTGTTCGTGGTTTACCTGTGGAAAGGGATGTTGTTTGGGAATTTCTTGGGCATGCCTTGCCTCTAGTTTTAGTTTGGTGATTCCTCTCCGTCTGATAGAAATGTTATCACTACTTTCGGCCTGTGGGTTATTTGGAAACTATGTCTATCATTTAATTATGTGACTCTCATGGCTATCGTGCTCGTGCCCTTGTACCAGCTCTATAAATATAAATGTGGAATTTTGTGGTGGTGTTAATCTTTTCATGCTCCTTTTGGCTAAACCCTCAACTTGGTCAGCTCGCCCTCCTTCATCCCATTATTGTTGATAGTTTCGTATCGAACCCTGTATTTGGAAAATAGGGTGGAAGGTGGTCAAACCAGAATTTAGTAAAGGCATTGTTCATGCTCTTTTTGGTCATGGGTTTGGTCGATTAATTGTTGCACGAAGATGGAAAGAATGTTAAGCCCACTCATTTTCTAGTAATACAGTCTGTCCTATGGAAATATTAGGGTGATGACAGTATTGCAAAACCATTCTTTAAGGGATACGACCTATTGTGTGTTCGATTTTATATGAAAAGAATACCTCTGTGGATGAAGTATATATGCGTTGAATGAGTTTTTCAAACCAAAATGAAAGGGAATTTTGGAAGCATTGTTATTTGAAGTTTCAATTTTGAATTGTGTTATACACAGGGATCCCTTTTGTGGCCACTTCGTGGAACGTTGTAGTGATTTGAAATGTATCAGTGTTGATATCGTGGACCATTATTTGTCCTTTCCTCGACTGTTCGTTGTGATTATTGTGATTATTTTGATGTTGTGTCTCCTCGACTCTATTGTGCACATGTTGTGTTATTACTGTCGAGTATTTATTAGGCAATAAATTATGAAATGATTACTATGCAATGCAATTTCTAAATGTAAATGAGCAGCCTTGAAGTGAAACCCCAGTTATGGATTTTTGGAAACAGAGTGTTGAATTTCAATTTTGAAACAACAAGGATTTTGAATTTTAATTGACATTTAAGATGCCATTATTTGATATATTAGAACAATATCCATGGAATTCCTTTCCAATATACCATTTTACGCAAAATACACTCCCCTCATTATCCCAATTACATTTTTTCATTCCATGTTCTGTTGATATTCATTTTTAAGAAAGGTCTATATGAAAATGGAGAAAAATTGAAGTGGTAGTAATTGATGATTGGTATTTTGGGATATGTTCAAATACACAATTGATTATTTTTGTTGATTGCTTGAACAGTATTCATAAATATTTCCCCCTCCATGATATCACTTTACGCTAAATATAAGCCCTCCATACTCCCAATGACCCTATCAATTCCCTGTTAGTATGGCAATTAATAAATGCCATTTTTATGGATGGATTGCATGGGTCATGTAATAAATTATAGAGCCAACTCTTGATTTATTTAAGTGGAGTTTCATGTATGGGTTTGTAATGTCCCTACTTTGGGACATCATCACAGTGCAGAGGGTTATGATGACCAGAGTAGCTAGATGGAGGTTATAGCGAGTACAGGGGTTATTGAGAGGCATTGTGGGGTCCATCTTACATTTCTCATCATATTCCATCATTATGAGCCATTCCGCATAGGTTGGCTTTGGTTTCGTTGCATTCCGACGATTTCCATGATTTTGACTATTTTGAGCTATAATTCAATGAAATTCACTGAAGAGGTCATTTTGGGCACATTACTTGGAGGAACCTCTCAGTGTAATAGCTCATTGGAATCGGAAGGAGCAACACTACAGGATGGGATGGCTAGAAGTGACTTTCAGTGGCTAGGGAGGCCAGAAGGAGAGATAAGGAGCTTTTCAGAGGTAAAAAGGTTAATTAATTAATTAAATATTAATAAAATGAAAGTCACTTTGGAGGGACAAGGTGAGTCAAAAGTATAAAGGAAAGGCAAGGGCCTCTTCTCATTCATTCATGTATGATCTTATTTCGATATCTGGCTTCTAGCTAGTGAGCCCAACATTGGGGGTTTTGACGTTTTTGACTTAACAAACCCTAGAGGACAATTTAGTGGTGAAAGATTCCACCTAGCTTGTCCCAAGCTTGGTCTCGGAGATGAAATACCCTCCCACACCATTCTAGTTCCATATATACTCAGTTGCAGGGGGATTCTACATTAGTTTCATGTGCAGATAGAGAGAGGGCGCACCAATTGAGGGTTTCCAGCAAGAGGGGTGCACCATCCTTGGATAAATATTCATTGTAGGAGTTGGGCAGGGTTTTTGGAGATTCCATCACTTGGGTTCTTCTTGCAGGGTCTTCACCATCATTCCTAGTGTTTTCTGAGAGGGTTTTATGGTACATATGATTTGCTAGAGCATTGGGACGAATTGAAGAGAAGGAGGGCATTTCTAAGATTTAGATCTAGTCAGTTTGGAGGAGTTACACTTCAGATCTGACCCTGAGATTTCACCTAGTGACTTGTGGTGTCCTGATCTATATTCCTGGGGAGTTTCAGAGCATTTGGAGGCCTCCTTTAGCAGAGTCGAATTATCTAGGGCTTAAGTCATCTAGTGGGGCGCACCATTCAATGGAGGAATTTCAGATCTACAGGGTTTGAGAGTGGATTTGGAGATTTGGACACCTAGGTTGTCCTTACAGTTGGCCGATCTATCAGTTGGCATCTTCCTTGAGGTGATTGGACTTATTTGACAGTAGTGCCAAAATATTGAGGAGCTTCAGCACTGCAACAGGGCATGGCATCTTCCAGCTTGAGGGGTTTGGCACTTAGCATTGGTTTTCATCTCTTATCCAGCCTTTGGAGGCTTATTTTGTATTGTCGGGAGCATTTTGTAGAAGTTCTATTGTCTATCTTCTTGGCCATCTGTTGAGCATTCCAGATCGACATCTTCATTGTAGCAGGTTTCTCTATTTTATGAATAAAGTTGTTTGAGATGTTTTGGCTTGTCTATCATATTGCATATGGTTGAGGTATGTTCCATGGTTGTCTATTCTTGTTATTTGTTGTATACACACATATAAAAACATCAGTAAACCCTAAGGCTGAAATCAAGAGGCCATTCAACAAGTAAACACAAGTAAACAAATAGATCAACAAACTATTTGACGAAATACCACAACCAGAAAAAGTTTTTAAAAAGACACCAAAATAGTGATGATCCTTGCATAATGGCTTGGGATCATTACAGAATTATTAAGAACTTTTCATGATTAATTAAATATTTCTACAGGATGAGTATTTTTTTAGCAGGGGTGGTAATGGCCAAAATAATAGAGGCAGAGGTAACTGGCAATGAGGTTATAGAAGGCCTCGGTTTTGTATCCTCTTGGATGTTGATCCACAAGAGTTAAACCAGTTGTTTCAAGCTAGTTTTTTCAATTTGGTTTTCCATGGTATATTTGTAAGTTTTAAACCTATGAATTAAAGAAACGCATATAGATTCTTAAGCAAAACAGAATTTAATCAATGGCTCATACCCAGAGTACACAGAGATTTTATACCGGAAACCCTCAACCGGGAAAACCTTTCTTATATTCATTATCAAATTTCACCATTCACCATACAATATATACAATGTTTTTAGGTATTTTTTCGATACCAAAACCTTGATCCCTTAATCTGGGATTAATTTAGTAAACCACTAAAAATAGCAAAAACTGTCAGACGCAGTTGTCGAACCTGATGCACCCACACACACACATGCAAATAATATAACACATAACCAACATTATCCCACTTGTTTTTTTCACATCCAGGGGTCCAGGGGATTATATAGTCAACAATCCAGGGCAGCAATGCCCATTGTTACTCTACACCAGGAGAACTTTTCTGTGCTCACGGACTTTGTCAATGAATCTACAACATTCTTCAAAGTGTCAACCTTTTCCAGCAACACCTTCTTTTCCTCAAACATGTCTCTCACAAAGTGATACTGAAAATCAATATGCTTTGTATTTGAATGATAATTTGGGTTCTTTGCCAGGAATATTGCACTCTGGCTGTCACAATCTAATCTCATTTCTTTTTGTACCAACCCAATACCTGAACACAATATATGTAACCATACAGCTTCCTTGCTTGCATGAGTGGCTGCCATGTATTCATCTTTTGTAGTTGACAGTGCCACTACAACCTGTCTTTTTCTCATCCGACTGATTGCTCCTCCAAATAGGTCAAACACATACCCACTTGTCAATCTTCTGCGATCTAGATCTCCAGCACAGTCTGCATCAACAAAGCCATGTATGTCCACCACTCTATCCAATCCTGGTCTTCCTTTGTAGCACAATCCATAACTGGTAGTGCCACGAAGATACCTGAAGACCCTCTTTACTGTTGTCCAATGCTCCTTCCCTGGTTTTTACATATACTTTCTCAAAAATCCCACTGCATGTGCAATGTCCAGTCTAGTACAGACCATTGCATACATCAAACTGCCAGCTGCACTGGCATACAGAACATGGGACATGTCCTCTTCTTCTTCCTGTGTCTTGGGACACTGAGCTGCAGATAACTTTACACCTATAGGAATAGGAACCTTGATCGGTTTACTTCCATGCATATTAAACCTCTTCAATATCGTCTCAACATATTTTCTCTGATTCAACCAGAGTTTCATTTTTGCACGATCTCTTTTAATATCCACTCCCAGAATGAAGTTAGCAGCACCGAGATCCTTCATGTAAAATTTGGAGGATAGCTGCGATTTCACCTCCTTGATAACATCCATGTTATTTCCTACCAACAACATGTCATCAACATACAACACTACATAAATGAAGTGATTACCAACCTGCTTGGAATATACACAGTGATCATCCCTGCTTCTTACACATCCCAATCCAAGGATGTAAGTGTCAAACTTTTGGCACCACATCCTAGGTGATTGCTTCAGATGATATAGTGACTTATTTAGCTTACAGACCAACTCTTTCTTTCCCTTCACTCCAAAGCCTTATGGTTGCTTCATGCAGATTTATTCTTCCAGATCCCCATGTAGGACTTTTGTCTTCACATCCATCTGTTCCACTTCAAGATCAAAAGCAGCAGCAATAGATAAAAGAAATCTAATAGAATTTAACTTAGCAACAGGAGAAAAAATCTCACCAAAGTCAATTCCCTCTACCTGGGAATCACCTTTTGCTACTAACCGAGCTTTCTATTTCTCCACTTTACCTTGTGCATTAAACTTCTTCTTAAACAACCATTTTCTACCAACAGATTTTCTTCCCGCTAGCAACTCAACTATATCCCATTCCTCATTCTTATCCAAGGCATCCATTTCTTCAACCATGGCCTTCTTCCAAAGTTTACTATCCTCTGAATTCACTGCTTCCCTGACAGTTCTGGGATCATCATCAGTAATAGATAAATCAAAATTGGAACAGAAATCAGGTGGACTATACCTTTTTGGTTGCCTTTTATCTCTCACTAATCTTCTCAATACTGGGGTATGAGGTTATTCTTATTCTTCTTCTTCTTGTGCTTCCTCTTCTTCAGATGATTCAGATTTTGCATCATCCAACTCAAGCTCTATTTTCTCAGGTTCGTCTTGTGTTGGTAGGAATTCCTATTTGGACACATCTTTTACCTCTCTGAAAACAACATTTCAACTATAAACAATCTTCTTGGTTTCTAGGTTCCAAAGCTTATAACCTTTCACACCATATTTATAACCAATAAAGATACACTTTCCAGCCTTTTTATCCAGCTTACTCCTATTTTCCTTTGGAACATGTACATAAGCATCACAACCAAACACTCTAAGATGATGAAGAGAGGGTTTCTTTGCAGACCATACCTCGTGTGGAGTTTTATCATCCAACGCTAATGAAGGTGATCGATTGACCAGGTAACATGTTGTACCCACTGCCTCTGCCCAAAATTCTTGTCCTAACTCGGCACCGTTGAGCATGCTCCTTGATTTTTCCATCAGTGTCATGTTCATCCTTTCTACAAATCCATTATATTGAGGAGTGTATGGAGTCATCTTCTGCTATACCACACTTCTTACAGAATTCTCCACCATTATTTGTTCTCAATACCTTTATTTTCTTCTTTGTCTGATTTTCTACCAGAGCCTTAAACTCTTTAAATTTATCAAATACCTCAGATTTCTTTCTAAGAAAATGAATCCATGTGTTGCTTGAAAAATCATCTATGAATGAAACATAATACACAGATTTACCTAGGGATGGAACAAGAATAGGTCCAAACACATCACTGTGTATCAACTCTAAGATCCCCTTTGCTCTTGTAGCACTAGATGGGAATCTTACTCGATTTTGTTTACCATATATGCAATGTTCACAGAAATAAAAATCCAGAGTGAAATTAGACATACCTTAAACCATGCCTTTACCATGTAGTGTTTGAAGGCCCTTTTCTCCAATATTCCCCTGTCTTTGATGCCACAGCATGGTCTTCTTTTCAGAGACGATATTGGTCTTGTCTTATTTATTTGTCTTCTCAAGGACAACAGAACTGTTACACCCATTAGTATAAGTGCTTCCCAACAACTTGGACAGATTTCCACACCAAACTCCCATCATCAACACCATTGCCCCTCATACCATATTGCAAGTGTTCTTTCCAAATACAGTATCCACTCCTGCATCATCCAACTTGCTTACAGATATTAGGCTCCTAGCAAGTTTTGGAGTTTTCAAAACCCCAGGGATTGTTCTAATCCTTCCATATTTTAGCAACAACTCAACCCTTCCACATCCCAAGATTTTTGTTGTCGATTCATCTCCTAGGAATACATCACCACCATCATATTTTTCATATTCAGAGAACCACTCCCTGTGAGGAGTCATATGGTATGATGCACCTGATTCAATAAACCATACATCGTGGTCATCATGTGTACTTGTAGATGCTAGGTAAACATCACCTCTTTCTTCAGTGGATTTTTTCGCCTCTGTGGAAGAGGTACTATCAAATCCATTTGGTTTTTCAACCTTCTTAGACTTGCAATCTTTCTTATAATTCCCTGTTTTACCACACTTCCGGCATTTCCTCAAAGATTTTCCTTGAGACTTAGATCTACCTGTAAATTTATATGTCCCCCCTGAAGGCTTACCAGGATTCCTATCTTGGGTATGACCTCTTACAAATAAAGCATCTGTGCTATGACCATCCATTCTTTTCCACCTCATCTCTTCAGATAACAAGGATGAAAATACATCCTCATACTTCAATGTAGATTGAGTGGTACTACCAATTGCTACAACCATATTATCCCAAGAGTTTGGCAAAGAACATAACAAAGTAATACACTTATATTCTTCTACAATCGTAATATTAATAGAGACAAGTTGACTTACCAGAGTATTAAAGGCATTTAGATGTTCTGTCACAGAATCTCCATCTTCCATCCTAATATGATACAACTTATTTCGAAGAAACAACTTGTTTACCAGAGACTTTGATTGATACAAATTCCCCAACTTATCCCATAGTTCCTTGGTTGTAGGCTCTCCTGAGACATTCAACAACACCAAATCTTCCAGGTAGAGTCGAATAGTACTCCTTTCTCTTCTGTCCAACTTCTCCCAATCTTCGTTTGACATACCAGTAGGTGGTGTACTGGTAGTTTTTGTACTAGTAGGTTGTGTACTAGTTGCCTATGTGCTAGTAGATGATCTACTAGTAGGTTGTGTACCAGGATCCACAGCGATCCATTGTTCTTTATCTACAAGAAGTTCCTCCATCTTCAGCTTCCATAGCTCAAAGTTTTTACCGTTGAACTTCTCTATCTCGATTCTAGAAGAGATTTCCATTTCTCTTTCTGCACTCAAATCACCACTGCAAAAGTTCCCACTAAACCCAGGTTTATCACAGACCCAAGATAAACTTGATCTATCAAGACCAAGCCAAACCCTCAACAACAAAGGTGTCCCTCTGAAGCCAAAAATGAGCTCTGATACCACATGTAAGTTTTAAACCTGTGAAGTAAAGCAATGCATATAAATTCTTAAGCAAAACAGAATCTAATCAATGGCTCATACACAGAGATTTTATACCAGAAACCCTCAACCAGGAAAACCTTTCTTATATTCATTATCAAATTTCACCATTCACCATACAATATATACAATGTTTTTAGGTATTCTGTAGATACCGAAACCCTAATCCATTAATCTAGGATTAATTTAGTAAACTACTAAAAATAACAAAAACCGCTTAAAACAGCAAAAATCGTCAGACGCAGTTGTCGAACCTAATGTGCCCACACACACACATGTAAAGAATATAACACATACCCAACAATATTGCATCCTTGACCTGACAGACCCCCATTTCAACCTCCTTGGAATTTTCCTGGCATTCTTATTCCTCCACATGTGTCAATGCAGCCCGAAGTCCCCGCTAATGATGGTTGCAAGAAATTTTCCACCATCCTGTCTCTCACCACCGTGGTTTGCCCACTGTTTCATTCCCTTTACCACCACCAGTTAATCCTAATTCAAAAATTGCTCGTGATATTTCTCCAATACAATCCTCACACTCCATAAAAAGATTAAAAACTGATATCCCACAACCTGTGCAAGACAAAGGAAAAGCAACAACCTCCCCCTCCAGTCCATCCACAAAGTCTTCTAAATCCGTGTCTTCATGTCTCCACCTAAAGGATGACTTCTCCCATGTGATTAGCGAAATACAGCCCCAAGGGTCTAACCAACCAAGGGCTACCCCAGAAAAGTCAAGAGGAGACAGCAGTGACAAGAGGAAATATGCCTCACACAGCGGCAAATATGGATTTTAAATGTTTTTTATGGTATTCAGTGATGAAGACGTCATTTAATGATTTTCAACATATTTTGGACATTTTTTGTGGATAAGATGGATTTTTTTTTTTTTCGGGATATGGTCTTAAATTTTCTTGATATTTAAATATTCGACTTAAATGATATCCATGGGAGCTACAAGGGTGTTATATGATCCAAATGATGCTTTATATTTTATATTTGATGAGTGGAAAAGAGAATGATGGGAGTCACAAGAGGTCCCACCTATTTAGTTATTATTAATTAGACCCTTGTTTATATTTTATTATTAATTATTTCTCCCTAAACTAGTTAGTTAAGTTAACTTGACTTAACTAAAGAAAGTAGTTGAACTACCTCAACTTATTGAGAAAGAATAAAGGTTCAATGAGAGGAGGAGACAAGGGAGAATAGAATGAGAACTATAACTATAATGTTTTCTCTCTAGTTAGTGAGTTAGCTTCAGTTTTCATTCATTTGTGAGTTTACTTGAAAGCCTAATCCTCTTGTTGACAACAGGGTCTTATTGATGGCAGCAGGATTCAAAATTGAATCATACCATTCAGCAGCTTTTTTTAAAGGTGTTTGATTTATCTTTGATAGTATGTGTATTCTTGTTGGATTATGAATTAATTTCCATGGTTGATAAAGAATATCTTGCAGAGTCAAGTGGCAACATTTTGTGGCAAGTTGATCCAGATCATTAGTCTCAGTTTTATTTCACTGTTAGGGTATTTTTGTATGTGCCCATTGGAGACTTCTAAGTTTGACTTTGGTACATACCCTCACAGGGGTTTGTAAAAGAGAAATACAGTTTTTGTATCTCAAAATCAAATAAAATCAGATTATTGTTTTGTCTCATACATGTGTTTTCATGACTTGGTTATTCCTTTCGCTTTTGTCTCCATGTTTACTTTATTGTAAAATCTGTATACATTCATGTAGCTTTGTTTAAATTTTATTTTTATATTGTAACATATACAAATCATAAAATCATCTTTGATCCTTCGTAATTAATACTAGTGGATTGAGTGAATGTTTTGAGGCTATAACCTAGGTGACATTCCCAACTATATTTTCTTAGCTAGGCAAGATCTGAAAATGATTGAGTGAGGTACTCCATACCTTTTCCTCAACATTTATTTGGTGGCCATACTGGGGAGATCTTCCATATTTCTCTGGTTGACTATATTCACGATTACTTTGAATCTTTCTGTTCTTTTTTTCGAATACTCTTTGATTGATTTTTTGCATGACAGTTACTTCTATAAGGAAGCCTAATATTGAACACGGTCTTAAAGACCAAACTAGCATTTCCTTGACCTTATTCAATACTATCCTAGAAACTGCTAGTACCCGGGTTGAGCTTGAACGCTCTTGGGAAGTAGTTGAACAAGATATAAGTATCTGTGAATGTTAGGAATCTAGGAAAAGGCAGCCTAGGAATCATCAGTAACTTCCCTTTTCCTAAGCCTTTGGTTTTCTTTTTCATGTCCTTAAATCCTCGCATTTCTAGAAGAAGAAGAGGATTGTCCCCTAAAGCTACTCTTATCATTGAAATAGAAAGGAGGAAAGCCATTTTTTCGACCCAAGAAAACATTCTAAGGAAGACTTTGTTTGATTATGCCAACCCACCATTTTCACCCTTACCCATCACTTTCAAAATGGCATCTGCGGGTGGTGTTAGTGGTGCTGGAGGTGCTTCATCATCCCAACCTTCGGCCTCATCGGTAATTGGTAGTCTATATAGTCATCAAGTTCCTATCCAATCTTCTACCAACCCTGCTAAAGTTATAAACAAGTACGGGCTTTTTCAGTTTGAGGAAGATGCTACAATCACCCCATGGCACGTATCTTCTCCCTTGAATCTAGCACCTGCTACTTCTCTTTTACCCAAGTTTAAAGAGAATCTTCCTAAGTTCTCAAAGAATAATATTGTTTCTACAAATGAACACCTAGTGGCATTTTCTAATGCTTGTCATAATATCGGGGCTAACTATAATGATACATGCCTACGCTTATTTGTCAACTCCCTTGAAGGAAAAGTGACAGGTGATTTTTTTTTATCTCCCTCCAAAAATTATTTCCACTTGGGAAGAGTTAGTTTATTGGTTCAAGTCCACTTATGGAAAATCCAAGATCCCAGCCAAATAGTTAAGGGAATATAACAATATTTCTTACAAATATGGTGAGACAATTAAGTCCTTTAACCTTCGTTTCACCAAATTGTACAATCAAATTCTTGAACTAATCCGCCACCAAAATCAAGCTTATTTCATGCATTATTATAAGGCGCTTCCCTATCCTTATCATCATAGGCTCGAATAAAAGGCTATTGACAATATTGGCTCCACTCTCCACACTTTCCTGGAGTATGAAGAGAAACTTGAAAGAACGCATCTCCCTAAAGGAGACCCAATCAAACAAACATATATGTTTTCCCTCCTACAACTTGTGCAAGATATGAACAATCAGATGATAGCCTATGAACGAAAGGGGAATGTTCCCTCACTTAATCTTGGGGCATCTTCTTCTTTGGTAACACCTTTGAGGAGTGCAAATGAAAATAGTTTTCATCCCAAGGCCATTGTGTCTCACAGTTGGTGTAACTTTTGCGAAGAAAATCATGAATAAAGTACTTGTGAAGTTAAGAAGAGTGTCAGAGATAAAATATTTGGCAAGAAGCTCGAAACCACTATCATTGTTCTAGATTGGTAAGAGCCTAAAGATGTTGTGATAATAAATACTAGGAACAAATCTTATTATCCTAAAGGGAAATGCGATCCTCCTCGTACTTCTTCCACTCTAGCCTCATCTTCACAAGGTACTAATGTACAAACTGTCAAAATTTCTGAAAGTCAAGGAGTTCCTTCCTCTCTTCCATCTTCCAAGTATAACATCTTTAACCAATTGGATAATATCAAGGTTGATGCTACTCTTTTGGACATGGTTGTCGTCCATGAACAACAAAATCATCTCAAGAATTTTATGGAAGGAAAAGCTTCCACCATAGCCAATATTTTTGAAGAGGAAAAAGAAGAGGATCCCATTGTAAATAAGATAGGTGTAAATCATTTTAGACACCCTGTAATAAACCCTCCATTTTTTATGTCTGTAAAAATTATGGATAAGATAGCCCATTGTTGCCTAATCGATGGCAATTCCGGTTCAAGCGTAATGTCAAAAATCATCATGGAAGAGCTAGGATTATCATGTACTAACAAAAATTCTAGAAGCATTCTCTCCTATAATAGTCTGTAGTAGTCAACTATAGGTGAAATCAAATATGTAACTTTATTTTTGTGTGCACATCCCAAAATAAGGACGACCCCCAACATCCAAGTAATTGACATGTCAGTAAGCAACTATTATATTATCTTAGGAAGAGATTAGAAATCCCTAACAGGTTGTAACATCCCCAGCCACCAACAGGTTGGGCAATGCTACCTACACAGCCTTAACTTCGCCTTTAAAGCTCTGATACCAATTTGTAACATCCTCAACCACCAACAGGATGGGAAATGCCACCTACACAACCTTAACTTAGCCTTGGCTGCTCTGATACCAAATTGTAGCATCCCCGGTCCTCCACAGAGACCGGGTAATGCCACTATTGTGGAATATTCACATATAAATATAATATGCATTAAATCAAATTAACTCATTTAACATAGAGTTATTGTTACCATTCAGATTTAAATAGAATTAACAGCAATTCATACATGCAATGGAAAACATGATAACATTCAAGAATCAGTATCACAAACCTGCATAACATATAAATTAAGGACAGACGGATACTTATCTTTAGCTGGAGTAAATCCACCAACTACGTGCAGACCTTCCACAAACCTCCCATCCATAGACCACGCTACTCATCACGCTCAGTAGTGGGTCACCCCCAAGCTGGGACCAAGCTCCACCCAGGGCAAGGGAATCCTAGACTAGGCTGAGGTTACAGGAAACTGCACAAAGCAATCGGAAGGATTTTCTCCAGGAGCCTTCTTACGCACACTACTCACAGAATCGCATTCCCCACATGCATGTTCCACCCAAGAGTATACACCTTCACAAGAATAGTCCATCGACTGCTTCACCTCCCTCTCTGGGTCTCGGAAATAGGCCAGACCAAGAATTCTCAGATCTCTGTAGCTGGTGTTGGACTCTCTCTGGGAGAAAACCACTTCCCAGCAGACTCTCTCACCTGGAGAGAGTTGCTCACAGACCTGACAACCTGCCTCTTCTACCACGGGCCTGACAACCTGCTTCTTCAGCACACTCCTCGACTCAACTCCATCCAGGTGAGGACAACAGAAACGGTTCAGCATTCATTCACACAGGGATGACAATAGCAACCGGAAATTGGGTATGGACGTCCAAAAACGGCAACCGTCCACACTAAGACATAGCACGGCTCAGTAAGAAATATCTGATGGCAGAAAGACACCCTCAGTCGAGGAACTGTGTGGCTGCAACAGCCAACCATTATGACACACACACGGCACAGACATATATGGGATGCTTGGGATTCACGGAAGACGCGGCTCATTCCGTCGGTTTTCCCACGGGTTCTCACTAGGTTCGTGACCAAGAAACAATGCAGAGGTCGATTACAGAGAAAAAATGGGTTCAGACTTCGAATGGCCAAATGACCAGCAAACTCCCACAGGGGTTGGAAGAATGACCACAAACATGGTTGACTCATTAGTTTTAACTACATGCGCCCAGGTCGACACTTGTCTTCCTGGAGCTGCATGTGTTTCCTTTTACACAGGTTCCCTTTACAGGAACTTAGGAAAACATTCAACATGTCCACCTTAGCCTTCAGGAAATAATAATAAATTATTATCCCCTTTAGAGGTAAGCCCTCTAGCTTAGCCCCTAGGCCCATGCACTTAGCCTCCTCCCTTACCCAACCTTATGGAAGCTTAGTCCCCCGTCACTCTTTCTTCGTGGTTGGTCTACACACAGCGATGTTTATATTTTATTAATGATCTGCATAATTACATATACAAAATGAGGCTCTTGGCCTATAACACCTAGGTTCTCCGGCCTAGTAACACATAATCCCACTAGCTTATCAACACTCGGTTCACCAGCCTACAAAACATGTTTACAATTTATAAATACAACTGGGGCTCATTCTTGGGGATATTACACAGGTGGATATCTTGCTTGATGGTACACACTTATCCGTTCCCCGGAACGGAAAGAATATTATAGTCCTAAGAGAAGGAATAATTTCACCATACATAGAGAGCATTCCTCAACCAAATGTAAACTATCTTAAGGAAGACTTAGGGGTGTACTCTATCTTTTCTTATGAGGGTGACACTACTCTGGAACAAATTGATTTGGAAGATGGTATGTGGCACATGCATTTCGATGGCTCATGCTCAAACAAAGGTTATGGAGCTAGCATTATATTATACTCACCTATAGGTAAAATTCATAATTTCTCTTATAGGTTAGAGTTTGCTTGCACGAAAACTGTCACTGAGTTTGAAGCCTTATTGCTAGGCATCGAAAATTCTTATAACCTCGATTGCGGCCACCTTACAGTTTTTGGTGATTCTGAAATTGTTGTGAACCTTGTGCATAAAATCTATTCTCCTAGCAATAAGTTGATGAAACGCTATACCCAAGTTGTTTGTATGCTTATCTCGAACCTGTTATCATTTAACATCAATCATGTTAAGAGAGAACTTAATTCAATGGCTGATAGGTTAGTTGTATTTGCGGCATCTCCTACTCGGAAACTTCTACCTAAAAGGCTTGATTGTACATTTTAATCTTTATATCGTCCTCACATTCCTGATAATGTATAATCATGGAAGTTTTTCCCTAATGATGAAGGAATATGTTCTTTCATACAAAATGAATCATTTAAGCCCAAGGAAATCACATTTATGGAAGACAACAAATTTCCAAAAGGCTTGACTCCTCTCGAGAGTTCATTTTCATCGAGTGATGTAAGCAACAAAGAGATGCAAAAGGAAGAGGAGTCGAAAAGGAAAGTGGGAGATACCATTTCCTTGAACCTTGGGACATTCAAATCTCCAAAGATGGTTAAATTAGGTGCTCAATGTTCCGACAAAGAAAAGGTGAAATTCACATAACTACTACATGAATTTCAAGATATTTTTGCATGGTCATGCGAGGATATTTGTGGTTTTGATCTTGCTCTCATACAGAATGACATTCCTATCAAGGAAGCGATAAAACCAGTTAGGCAAAAACAAAGACCCATTAACCTTGCACTTGAAGCTACTATTAGAAAGGAGTTGGAAAAAAATTTAAAAGTTGGTATAATCTTTTCAGTTAAGTATTCTGAGTGGGTTTCAAATTTGGTTCATGTTAGGAAAACAACTGGTCGGAATCGATTGTGCATGGATTTTCGTGCATTAAATAGAGGAAGCGTAAAATATCATTTTCCTCTCCCTAATATGGAAATGATTTTGCAATAGGTCGCAGGGTCACAAATGATGTTCTTACTTGATGGTTTCTTTGGATATAATCAAATCAAGGTAAAAAGGACTGATAGATACAAAACCACCTTTACTACATGCTAGGGCACATTTTCTTATGAACGCATTCCTTTTGGCTTGTCTAATGCAGGTGTCACTTTCCAGAGAGCTATGCAAATAGCTTTTAACAATCTGATCAGTAAGATCATTTAGGTTTATCTTGATGATTTGGTTGTCTATTCAAAGAATCAATTGGATCACTTTGGTCATCTCAGAAAAGTTCTCATGCGATGCAGAAAATTCATCATTTCTTTAAATCCTTCTAAATCTATTTTTGACGTCACCAAGGGAAAGCTCCTTAGACATATTGTTTCTTATTCATGAATAAGCATAGATCCCAAAAGGATTGTTGCTATTCTGAATCTTCCTGCCCCCACTTCCAAAAGGGAGGTTCAAGACTTTATGGGCATTATCAACTTTGTTCACAGGTTTGTTCCTGGTTTTGCTTTAATGGTTAAACCAATTCATAATATTCTAAATCAATATCGCTCTTTTTATTGGACAGATGACATCGAAAATGCTTTCGTAAGGATTCAGAAGACAATCAGTTCCACACCGGTTCTGGTGAAATCAGACTTTGAGAAAGATTTTATCATATACACTAATGCCACTTAGGAAGCAGTTTCTTCTATTCTCTTACAATGTGATGACCAGAATAATGAAAAACTTGTAGCTTACATGATCCAAAGTTTATCAGATGATGAATTCAAGTACTCTTATATTGAGAAACATGTGTTTTCTCTTGTTAAAGTTGTATAGAAATTTCACCACTTTATTCTAAGCAAACATATGCAAGTAAAAGTCCATTTGCATGTTGTCAAGTTTCTGCTTTCACAAACTTATCTTTCAAAGAAGCTTGCACATTGGCTTGCCAAGATTCAAGAGCATGATTTGATGATCATGACTTCAAAAACAATCAAGGGATGAGACTTATCCCTTCACTTAGCTCAACATGTTTAAGCAAGTGAAGAACTTGATGATCAGGATAATCCTCTTTCAACATTGTTTTATATTGAGAATTAAACTCTTTCTATTGTTGAACACCCCTTATATAAAAATCTTGTGTATTACTTGCAATATTAGAAATGCCTAGATGACTTAGATCCTCATCAGAGGAGAAGACTCTACCTTAAATCTTCCAAGTATATTATTTTAGGAGACTTTTTGTTCAGAAGGTTTGTTGATGGTATATTACTTTGATGTGTGAATGATGAGGAAGCACAAAAATTGTTCCATGAAACTCATGGATCTTCATATTATGTTATTCATGTTGGTGGCCACTTTTCTGCTTAAGCTACTACTTTTAAAATCATAAGAAATGGTTACTATTGGACTTCAATTTTTTGAGATTCTTATAAATTCACAAGATCTTGTGATAAGTGCCAAAAAATTGTCAGGAAAGGACGTCTTTTTGCTATGCCTTTGCAACCTTTTCTTCCGGATTTTCCTTTTTCTAAATGGGACCTAGACTTTATTGGTCTTATTAATCCTCTATCTTCTGCGAGTAATATTTTTATTTTGACAGCCACCGATTATTTCACTAAGTGGACTAAAGTTGTCCCACTTAGACACTCACGAGATGAATAGGTTGTTAACACCTACTTTGTCCTACATTGTTTTATTCCTTATTCATTCCTAATTGTTACTTCAAATTTAGTATAATTTATATATATAGCATTATTTTGTTAAAGGTTTTATAGCTTATCTTAAAAAGGATTAAAATATTGTTAGCTTTGTGAGAAAGAGACAAAGGAATCCTACACATGTTTAAATGATTACATGGTGACATTACTTGGCTTCAAATCCTTTCATTTGAGCCATAAGTCATGTCAGCATCCATTCTGCATGATTATCTAAGTTGTAGGCTACCTTTTCAAAGTCTATTCATCCCAAGAAGGCAAAAGGGACAAATTTGGTCGAGTGCTACAGGATTTTCAAATAACATATTTTCAAACTAGTGCATTATTTGTTACCTGTAGCAGCTGGTTGGTTTGAATTGGCACGCATACAGCAGGAAAATCCTCTATTATCCTCATCACACAGTAGATAGATCCCTACTTTATAGCCAAGAGTCTAGTATTTTGGTCGCATTAGCGCTTATGGGCAAGGGTGGACATGTGAACAATAAAGAACCCGAAGGGCCTGAAGTCATGGAGGCTTACGAAGATACCCAAATCATTTTTGATCAGGTAGGGTGGCATCTTTTCTGAACTAAGATAGATGGTCACCATTATGCTACAGCCAAGGTGTTTGTAGAGAGTTTCAATGGACAATGGGCCCGATTTGGAAACTTGGCCATGCAATTTACTGAAGAATCCATAGTTGCAGCATGCAACCTGCCCATTGATGGTGAAAGATTGTTTAAGAATAAATTGATCACAGGAGGAGATGTTAATCAATTTTTAAAGCCTAAACACAGAGACCCTAATTGGGCCAAGGGAATCCCCATGGATTGGATTGTTGATGAGTGGATGGAATCATCACTCATGCTTAAGAGATTCATCACATGTGAGGGGCGTTACTCTATTGTATTCCTATTCCACCTTCGATTTCTGCTTCATCTGGATGGAATTAAGAGAATGAATTTACCTTATTACTTTATGAGTGACCTCAACAAGATGGCTATGAGAGTTCAATCAAATCCCAAGACTCCTCCTCACGGAATTTTTCATTAAGGGTTGATTAAAATTCTTGTTAAGGCTTAATTAGGGAACTTGCAGAAGACTTGGATTCAATTCTTGATCCATTCGAGGTATGAGAAGGAAAATCATACCCATGCTTCTCAATCACATGAAAATTATGTTAAGTTTGATCAAGAAACTCCAGCTAATATTGGTCAATCCACTCCTCCAAAGAAGGGTTAACGAGCAGCATGCTTCGAGACTCCAGACGAGCTTGTAAAAGCTACATCATCCATCCAAAAAACAGAGGTAGGTTCTTCTCACATATTAGGTGGAGGTAAGAACCTTTTCCCTTTTGCACAGAAAATTTGTTCGAAAAGGGCTAAGAGGATAGCAGAACCTAGGGTTTCAGTGGAGGACTAGCAACTTGTAAAAATAGCTGCAAAAATTAAAGACCTTGTACAAATTGAAGAACCTATTCTAGAGTTCACTCCTCACATATCAAGTTCCTCTGAAGACAATACCTCCGGGTACATAATTTTGTTGAGTAAATGAAGCACAAGGCCTCGAAACAAGTTCAATTTGAATTCTAAGGCAATGAATAAAATTGCCATCATAGAGCAGGTTATCAACATTGATGAAGAGCCTGTCAAACCTACTGGAAAGACATCTATAAGAAATAAAACTCTTGTCACTAATCCTATGAAGGATAAATCCAAGAAGGGTGGTTTGATCATAAATAAAAATAAAATCATTGGGAAAAACAGAGTTCTTACCAGGAAACTAGGTAAGAAAGATATGAAAATCCCAAACCCTAAGATTGGATCTGAAGGGAATGAGCCTAAACATATTCAAACYCGATCTCAATATAAGAAGATCAGAAATAATAGCTTAGAATTGTTGGCAGAAGAAGCTTCCTCAATCCTGCATAGAAATTTGTCCATTTAAAAATAYCACTTGAAAGATAAATCCAATTTTGAGATTTAAAGTAATGGAGGATGGCAAAAATATTTTGGTTCCTTATGTCTAAGGTATCATGTTCCTTTTTGGTTATGTCCAGCTATAACCCAGGCAAAGAAAGGGGTTTAATACAAATGGGACTAGTTTTTGGAAGGTCACTACAGGGAGTTCCCGCAGTCACACCCAGAAAAATAAGGTCGCTACAGGAACACATGTAGTGGTCGATTTTGTTGTTGTTCGCACCCAGTTTCATATTTTGTAACAAGGGAAGGCTATAAACTATGTAGGCGTGTAATGGATCATTTTTTAAATCTATGCAATGTTTTTTTTTGTAAAAAATTGTATTGAGATATGAGTATTAATTCAAATCAGCCACATGTGATGAGTTGTCAAAGGTTAGTTTCAAGTGGAGCTTTAAAGATTAAAGATATATGCAAAATATATAGATAAAGCAGCAGTGCCATCATTCGAATGCAAGACAAGTCAAATAAAAGAGATGTATGCAAGGTTGTTGCCTTGATTTTATGAGCTTTTTATAAATTATTATGATTTGGTATATCAACAGTTAGGAACTGAAATTTGTCCTGAGTTTTTGTAGAGATTTGTTTTGAGGTGTCCCTGATTCTCAGGATTGACCCTAAGTACATGTAACTTATTTTGAAACTCTATATATTGGATAATATAGAAGAAGAAAGGGTTAGATCCATGTTTTCCTAAGGGATTTTATCTTATACAATTGTTTGGATCGACCTTATATGTGTAAATATTCCAGTGGTTAATGAATTCATTAGTTGGTGTGTATCATTCTCTTTTGTTTATCATTTCTAATTCTCCATCTTGAACACATTATTATTGTTATATGATTATATGGTTGTATGTATGTGCTGAGAAGATTTATCTAATTTTATAGTTTAATCTTCACCACATGTGTGTTTAAGATCCTTTAAACCTGGTTCAGAAAGGATTTTTGGGTTTAAGATTTATTCTTCTAATGGTTAATTACATTAAAGAACAGATTGTTATTTTATGGTTATCAGTCTTGTTGCATATATTCTTCTCCAACATATACACTACTCTCACTTGACTCAACTAATGGTTTTGTTTACCTGATCTATTTCACATAGAGAAGAGGTCTTGACATCTTATCCTTTAAGTCCCTTTTAAGATCAAGAGTGTGATCCTCCCACCTCTTTAAAATTATTATGCTTTTAAAAATTTTGAAATAAGATGTTCTAGGCTTGTTCCTAACGCAGTCTAGGGACAAATTTTAGCGCTAACACGGGTAATCTCTTTCCTGGAAACTAATATCTTCTCCAGATTTGGCATTCCTTTAGAAATTATTACAGACAATGGGGTCTCGCTTTCATTTCCGCAAAATTGACTCAATTCCTAGTCAAATTAGGAGTCAAACATTTCACTTCATCATCTTACTACCCCCAAGGAAATGGGCAAGCCAAGTCTACTAACAAACATTTGGTTAGGATCATAAAGAGGCTCATCGAATATAAGCCTCGTCAATGGCACACCCTCCTCACTTATGCCCTTTGGGTAGATCACACTACCACTAAGGTAAGCACGGGTTGCACCCCCTTTCATCTTGTTTATGGTCAAGAATCCATTATGCCTACTGATCTGAAATTTCTTCTCTACGGTTGATGCTACGGATTGAAGAATTAAATTCTTCCAATGTTTCTAAAAGGATAAATGCACTATTAGCCTTAGAAGAACAAATAATGTTTTCCTTGGAAAACATAAAGAGAAGACAGCAAACTGTAAAGAAATATTTTAACAAACACGCAAAAGATTTCAAATTTAAGGTAGGTGAGAAAGTCTTACTTTGGGACTCATCCCATGCTGACAGAGGAAGACATTCGGAGTTTTAGAAATTATGGCTAGGTCCTTTCAAAATCGCTTTTGTCCTAGGCATAAACACTTACCTTTTAAAGGTATTGGAAGAGCGATCATTTTCTTATAGTACCAATGGTTCACACTTGAAACATTATGTGGAATCAACATGATTGATAAATTCCATGTGGAAATCACTGTTGTATATAGCTTTATGTTTCCTTGTTTTATTTTTCTTTGTTAAATTGAATTTTCAATTTTTGTTGTTTCATTTTTCTGTTGTTTTATTTTCTACTATTTTGTTTTATGTTTATCAGAATTAAATTTTGGATCAGTTTTCCACAACAATGCCATTATGTAAGTATTGTTGATCAATAACAATAAAATTTACACAGTTGTCACGATGTCCTCCTTTTAGACATCGTTCAAAATGATTTTTTCTTTCAGTACTTCTATTAGATAGATGATTTGGTCCTCTTCCCTGTTTTTTGCTATCCATTTCTTCCCTCCATACTGAGATTCAAAAGAGAATATCATAAAATTTATCCTTAACACGAAGAAACACTTTTTACTATGATTGATCAAATGTTATGCATACAGGACCAAACCCCCTCATATGTACCACTTTTCATGAGTTATTCCCAAAATCGCGTCTCATTATTTCCATTAAACCATGTTTTCCCCCTATTGCATAATCATTCTGGTCAATAATTCTTTGATCTATGTTCAGCGATATGCGAAACCGGACATTCTGAGTTCTTAATCTATTGGAAATAGATTTCCCTGTGGAGTTGTCAGTTTGTTGACGCCCAAAAGTGCAACATAGGGTACCTGCTTGCAAATGGTTGTAATGCCTTGTTATTTAATTATATTTAATAATATACTAACAGGTGGGACCCCTTATTTGACTTGTGTGACTATGACGAAGAGACGACACTTATGTTTTATGTGCTTGGTAGTGATATGAGCTCTACAGTTATTTTCTTTTAAGTTGTTTTCGAAATAAGTGGCCAAATGATGCTATGGGCAATGTGACTTAAGAAGAAATGATGTTGTCTTTATATAGATCTCAAAAGTATTATTATGTTGCATTTAGTTTGATGAAGGATCTAAACTCTGTGTTTAAGTTATATGTATGATATGGTGATTTCATGCTACAAGGATTGCACGCATTGTTTGAATTGGAAGTAAGGTTGAAACATGGTATCCCTAGCAAGTTCTTGATATATGTCACATTGGAGTTTTAAATGAAGGTTGACGCATTTGTTAAAGTTTAAGGCTTGGGATATGATGGTGTATCAAGCTTGCATTAAATTGATTTTGGAATTAGTGTGTTGATGTGTTGTATTGTAGCTTGCTCGTACTAGCTATTGATGAATGTGTAAGTGTAGATATGACATGTAGTAAATGCACGTCGCTCTAACCTACCTCGAGCCCGCCACCCTAGACATCTTGCATTTGCTCTTGTTGGTTGTTTTTACTCAGCTTTGTTCGACCGTGGAAGAGGTATACAGGTTTGGTAGACTCTCCTTGGAAACTTTTACACAGGTATGGGGTTTCTTGTTGCTCCATCCATGAATATTTTGCTATGTTCTTTGATTAAGTCAACAGTTGGCTCTTGAGTTTGCTCGATGTCTATGCATTTCCAAAGTTATGATATGTGGAATTTTTTTACTATGTATGGATTATTAGCAAAGTTTTGGTCTCTATGGAATTTGTATTCAAACTATTTGCATTGAAAATGTGGGTGTTTCTTATTGTATGAAATTGTTCATGCTTTACCTGTGGAAAGGGATGTTGTTTGGGAATTTCTTGGGCCTGCCTTGCCTCTAGTTTTCTTTTGATGATTTCTCTTTGTTCTATAGAAACGTTATCATTTCTCATGGCCTGTGGGTTATTTGGAAACTATGCCTGTCATTTAATTATGTGAATCTCATGGCTATCGTGCACGTGCCCTTGTATCAACTCTGTAAATATAAATGTGGAATTTTGTGGTGGTGTTAAGCTTTCCATGCTCCTTTTGGCTAAACCCTCAACTTGGTTAGCTCGCCCTCCTTCACTGCATTACTATTGATAGTTGTGTATCGAACCATGTATTTGGAAAATAGGGTGGAAGGTGGCCAACCCAGAATTTAGTAAAGGCATTTTTCATGATCTTTTTGGTCATGAGTTTAGTCGATTAATTGTTGTGTAAAGATGAAAAGAATGTTAAGCCCACTCATTGTCTGGTACTACAATTTGTCCTATGGAAATATTGGGGTGATGATAGCATTGCAAAAACCATTGATTAAGGGATACGACCCACTGTGTGTTCGATTTTATATGAAAATAATACCTTTGTGGATGAATTATATATGCGTTGAATGAGTTTTGCAAACCAAAATGAGAGGGAATTTTGGAAGCATTGTTATTTGAAGTTTCAATTTTGAATTGTGTTATACACATGGATCCCTTATGTGGCCACTTCATGGAACCCTGTAGTGATTTTGAATGTATTGTTCTTGATATTGTGGACCACAGTCTGTCCTTTCCTCGACTGTTGGTTGTGATTATTGTGATTATTTTGATTTTCTATCTCCTCGACTTTGTTGTGCACATGATGTGTTATTACTGTTGAATGTTTATTGGGCAATAAATTATGAAATGATTACTGTGCAATGCAATTTCTAAATGTAAATGAGCAGCCTTGAAGTGATTTTTTTTGGAAACAAAGCGTTGAATTTCAATTTTGAAACAGCAATGGTTTTGAATTTTAATTGACGTTTAAGATGGCATTGTTTGATATATTAGAATAGTATCCATGGGAGTCCTTTCCATTATACCATTTTACAAAAAATACACTCCCCTCGTTATCCCAATTACATTTTTTCATTCCCTATTCTATTGATATTCATTTTTAAGAAAGGTTTGTATGGAAATGGAGAAAAATTGAGGTGCAGTAATTGATGATTGGTATTCTGGGATATGTTCAAATACACAGTTGATTGTTTTTGTTGATTTCTTGAATAGTATTCATAAAATATTTCCCCCTCCTTGATATCACTTTACGCTAAATATAATCCCTCCATACTGCCAATGACCCTATCAATTACCTGTTCGTATGGCAATTAATAAATGGCATTTTTATGGATGGATTGCATGTGTCATGTAGTAAATTATAGAGCCAAATCTTTATTTATTTAAGTGGAGTTTCATGTATGGGTTATTAAGAACTTTTCATGACTAATTAAATATTGCTACAGGATGAATTTTTTCAGCAAGGGTAGTAATGGCTGAAATAATAGAGGTAGAGGTAACTGGCAGCGAGGCTATAAAAGGGCTCAGTTTTCTATCCACTTTGATGTTGATCCACAAGAGTTAAACCAGTTGTTTCAAGTTGGGTTTTTCAATTTGGTTGGCCATGGTATATTGCATCCCTGACCTGACAGGCCCCCATTTCAACATCCTCAGAATTTTCCCGGCATTCATATTCCTCCACATGTGTCAATGCAGCCCGAAGTCCCCGCTAATGATGGTTGGCAAGAAATTTTCCACCAACCTGACTCTTACCACCATGGTTGGCCCACTGTGCCATTTCCTTTACCACCACCAGTTAATCCTAATGCACAAATTTCTCGTGTTGTTTATCCAGTACAGTCCTCGCACGTCAGCAAAAGATTAAAAACTGATATCCCACAACCTGTGCAAGACAAAGGAAAAGAAGCAGCATCCCCCTCCAGTCCATCCACATGGTCTTCTAAATATGTGTCATCATGTCTCCACCTAAAGCATGACTTCTCCCATGTGATCAGCGAAATACAGCCTCAGGGGTCTAACCAACCAAGGGCTACCCCAGAAAATTCAAGAGGAGACAGTAGTGAGAAGAGGAAATATGCCTCACACAGCAGAAAATATGGATTTTAAATGTTTTTTTTATGATATCCAGTGATGAAGACAGCGTTTAATGATTTTCAACATATTTTGGACAACAAGCTTTATTTTGGACATTTTTTGTGGATAAGATGGATATATTGTTTCTTTTTGGATATGGTCTTAAATTTTGTTGATATTTAAATATTTGAATTAAATGATATCCATGGGAGCTACAAGGGTGTTATATGATCCAAATGATGTTTTGTATTTTATATTTGATGATTGGAAAATAGAATGATGGGAGTCACAAGGGGTCCCACCTATTTAGTTATTATTAATTAGACCCTTCTTTATATATTATTATTAATTATTTCTCCCTAAACTACTTAGTTAAGTTAATTTGACTCAACTAAAGAAAGTAGTTGAACTACCTCCACTTATTGAGAAAGAATAAACTTTCATTGAGAGGAAGAGACAAGGGAGAATAGAAGAAGAACTATAACTCTTAGGTTTTCTCTCTAGTTAGTGATATAGCTTAAGTTTTCATTCATTTCTGAGTTTACTTGAAAGCCTAATCCTCTTATTGACAACAAGGTCTTATTGAAGGCAGCAGGATTCAAAATTAAACCATACCATTCATCATCTTATTTTAAAGGTGTTCGATTTATCTTTTATAGTCTGTGTATTCTTGTTGGATTATGAATTAATTTGCATGGATGATAAAGAATATCTTGCAGAGTCAAGTGGCAGCATTTTGTGGCAAGTTGATCCAAATCATTAGTTTTAGTTTTATTTCATTGTCAGGGTCTTTTTGTATGGTGCCCATCGGAGACTTATAAATTTGAATTTGGTCCATACCCTCGCAGGGGTTTGTAAAAGAGAAATATAGTTTTTGTATCTCAGAATGAAATAAAATCAGATTTTTGTTTTGTCTCATACATGTGTTTTCATGACTTGGTTCTTCCTTTCGCTTTTGTATCCATGTTTACTTTATCGTAAAATCTGTATACATTCAGGTAACTTTGTTGAAATTTTATTTTTATATTGCAACATATACAAATCATAAAATCAGCCTTGATCCTTTGTAATTAATACTTGTGGATTGAGTGAATGTTTTGAGGCTATACCCCGGGTGACATTCCCAACTATCTTGTCTTAGCCAGGAAAGATATGAAAATGATTGAGTGAGGTACTACATACCTTTTCCTCAACAAGGTGTAGATTTGATTTCAATTTTACCATATTACTTTCAATTGCTACTTTGAGGCTCTCCAAATTCTCACCAAGATCTTTTCCAGGGGAAGTATACAAAATTTGTAGCTTTGACGTATCTCTTAAATTGTACCTTGTGCTTTAGGAGATTAAATCAATGAAGGGGATTCGATAAAAACACAGTTATATGCCCAAATGTCCATGATAACCAAAAGGATTAGATTGTTGTTCCTCTATTCTATGCTCATAACTTGCGCCCAATTCAAAGCATATTGTGGTTTTCTTTTATGATTAGTTCCATGTCAATGTTGCTATTGTTAACAAAAACGTAGATGATTATGTGCCTTTGTACTATATAAATTATTTGAGATTTGTTAATTAACATATCAAATTCATATTGGAATGAAGAACATCAAAGATGAGTCAATGACAAAGGTTGACAACCGATGAATACCATTCATATGATGAGAGAATAGTCGATGAGAATGATATGGACAGATATCCATGTCCATGTAAAGATTGTCTTGGTGGAAAGGTGAGGAAAAGAAATGTGATTTATAGACATATGATAATACATGGGCATAATGGTATAAGCCCTTGGGAAAACAATTATTATGAAGATATGATAGAAGTGCATAGCATGAGAGATGAAAAGGTACCAAACATTCCTGAAGTGTCACCAAACATAGATGAAGAGGCAACAATGTTAGAAGAAGGGGTTGAAGTTAATAGAATGTTGAATGAGGGTCTAAAGGATGATTGGTCCAAGTCGATGGAGGATGATTTAAAGCCTATGTATGTTAATTGCAAGTCAAGTCATTTGCAACAATCCTTCAAATTCTTAACTTGCAAGTAGCGCATGGTTGGAAAAATGAGAGTGCAGATGATTTATTGGCATTTTTTAGTCGATTGTTGCCACGTGAGGGAACTTTATAGTATTTTCAAAGGTCTTTTGTTGTCATTGTTGATTTCTATTTGGAAAGAGAACCTTCTCTCCCCTTTCTTATCTTAGGAGTAGATTCAAATTTACTAAAATAGGAGATGTTACATACATATCCAGAGAAAATTCATACTCTCGGTCTACACTCTGCAAGATTGTTTCCAAGATGTTGTCTATAATTCCCCTTGTTGAGTGTGGCTCATGGGTTTATAGGTGTAGCTTTGATTTCAATTTTACTGCATTACTTTCAATTACTACTTTGAGGCTCTCCAAATTCTCACCAAGATCTTTTCCAGGGGAAGTTTACAAAATTTGCATCTTTGATGCAGTGAACCTTTTTTATGGTTGAAAGTACTTTCAGAAACATGCCTCGAGCGGATTCACTAGTGAATCCCCTCCGATATTTTTTACTCCAGTGTTTGTTTTTACCTTTAGGTTAACCTAGAGTGAGGTTTGGAATCTTTTCTATTGATATTTGGTAGCAAGGAAGGTTTTCCACCATTGTGCAGTGTCCTAGCATGGTGGAGAACAATGAAGCTAGGTTGAGTTGACTAATTGAATTTTCCTAAAGTTTAACTTAAGAAAAATAATTGTTGATGTGTTATATTCTTTAGTTAACTACTTGGTCACCTTTCTAAGGTTAAAAGTGAAAATAAATTAAGTGATGGTTGTTTGAGTGATTGACCACGTCTAATCTCCTCCTTCACAAAGGCATCCCTCATGTGCATGATTGACCCAATCGTGGAGCTATTTGCATGAGGAAGGGAGCCTTAGATATTGTGTGAGATTCCTCTGCATGTTGTGTCTAATAATTTTTTGTTTGATGCAATTTACCATAAGTTACAACCATATGAATCATAGGTGGTTAAGTGTCTGAGTGAACACATTCTAATGCCACATATTTCCTCTCAATTGATGATGTTAATCTCTTAAATTGTATCTTGTGCTTTGGAAGACTAAATCAATGAAGGGGGTCCGATACAAACACAGTTAGATGCCCAAATGTCCATGATAACCCAAAGGATTAGATTTTTGTTCCTCTATTCTTTGCTCATAACTTGAGCCCAATTCAAAGGATATTGTGGTTTTCTTTCATGATTAGTTCCATGTCAATGTTTCTATTGTTAACAACAACATAGTTAATTTTGTGCCTTTGTACTATATAAATTATTTGAGATTTGTTAATTAACATATCAAATTAATATTGGAATGCAGAACATAAAAGATGAGTACATGACAAAGGTTGACAATCGATGAGTACCATTCATATTATGAGAGAATAGTCAATGAGAATTATATGGATAGATATCCATGTCCATGTAAATATTGTCTTCGCGGAAAGGTGAGGAAAAGAGTTGAGGACAATGAAACTGGGTTGAGTTGACTAATTGAATTTTCCTAAAGTTTAACTTAAGAAAATTAATTGTTGATGTATTATATTCTTCATTTGACTACTTGGCCACCTTTCTAAGGTTAAAGGTGAAAATAAATTAAGTGATGGTTGTTTGAGTGATTGACCAATTTTGATCTCCTCCTTCACAAAGTCATCCCTCATGTGCATGAATGACCCAATTGTGGGCCTATTTGCATGAGGAAGGGAACCTTAGTTGTTGTGTGAGATTCCTCCACATGGTGTGTCTAATAATTTTCTTTTTGATGCAATTTACCATAAGTTTACAACCATATGAATCATAGGTGGTCAAGTGTCTGAGTGAACACATTCTAATTTCATATATTTCCTCTCAATTTATGGTACTAATCTCTTAAATTTTACCTTGTTCTCTGGGAGATTAAATAAATGAAGGGGTCCAATACAAACACAATTAGATGCCCAAATGTCCATGATAAACCAAAGGATTAGATTGTTGTTCCTCTATTCTTTGCTCATAACTTGAGCCCAATTCAAAGGATATTGTGGTTTTCTTTTATGATTAGTGTCATGTCAATGTTGTTATTGTTAACAACAATGTAGTTGATTTTGTGCCTTTGTACTATCTAAATTATTTGAGATTTGTTAATTAACATATAAAATTAATATTGGAATGCAGAACATAAAAGATGAGTACACGACAAAGGTTGAAAATCGATGACTACCATTCATATTATGAGAGAATAGGCGATGAGAATTATATGGACAGATATCCATGTCCATGTAAAGATTGTCTTGGTGGAAAGGTGAGGAAAAGAAATTTGATTTATTTACATATGATAATACATGGGAATAGTGGTATAAGCCCTTGGGACAACAATTATTATGAAGATATGATAGAAGTGCATAGCATGAGAGATGAAGGGGTACCAAACATTCATGAAGTGGCACCAAACATAAATAATAATAATAATAATAATAATCTATTTTTAAGGTCACGGCCAAGCCAGCACACCAAATTGGTGTATGAGACCCCCTTGTTTGTGGGACAAGGGACCCCCCTCCGCCCAGCGATTTGACTGGTAAAGTCTACGAAGGTATACATACCCTACCCCCCTCTGGATTTGAACCGGTGACCTCTTAAGAGGAAACACATGTTCAACAATGTTAGATGAAGGGGTTGAAGTTAATAAAATGTTGAATGAGGGTCTAAACAATGATTAGGCCAAGTCGATGGAGGATGATTTAAAGCCTGTGTATGATAATTGCAATTTAAGTCATTTGACAACAATCCTTCAAATTCTTAACTTGGAAGTGGTGCATGGTTGGACAAATGAGAGTGTAGATGAGTTATTGGCATTTTTTAGTCAGGTGTTTCCACATTGCCAAAAAAATGAAGTCGGTGTAAAAATAAAATCACTAAGTTAGGCTTAGGGTATGAAAACATCCACACATGTGTAAATGGTTGTGTATTATTTTGCAAAAATATTGCAAGTGAGACAAAATGTCCAAAATTTCAAGAAGGGAGGTATAGACTACGGTTGAAATCAGTTGTGGATCCCAGAAAGGTTATTCACCACTTTCTATTAATCCCACAATTACTTTGAATGTATAGGTGCAGAGACATTGTTGAACTTATGCAATGGCATGCCCAAAATAAAAGCACTGATGGAAAACAACATGTGCCTGATTCTAATATGTGGATGGAATTTGATAATAAATAGCCTAATTTTGCCCAAGATCCTCGTAATATAAGGTTGGGTTTGGCTCTAGATGAGGTGAACCCATTCTCTGATCAAAGTATTAAATGGTCAACTTGGCTAGTGTTTTTAATCAATTATAACTTGCCACCATGTTTAGCAACTAAACCATTTTTCCCAATGTTATCATTGATTATAGCAGGAAAAAAAGTGTGACTACAAATACAATCAATGTTTATTTAGAGCTATTATATGATGAGAAAATGGAATTGTGGAAAGGAATTGAAGCAATTCAATTTTTAAGGGATGGTCATTCAATCAAATTCACTTTAAGAGCTTCCTTATTGTTTACGGTTCATGATCTTGCTGCATATGGCACATTGATTGGTCTCACTGTTCATGGATACCATGGATGTCCTTCTTGAAAACTTAAGGATTTTGTGAGGAACTCAAGAATTTTGCATAAGTGTGTTTATTGTGGACATCGTGCTTACCTGAAAAAGGATCATCCATATCGTCGACAAAAAACACGTTTCAATGGCCAGGAAGAGAATCGTGAAGCACCATTTCCAATAATGAGTGAATACATTATTGAGAATGGACATAGAAGAATGTTGTTTATTGAAAGTGGTGGGATTTTTCGTAGTAGGGATGATCCATGTAATGAAAGCGGTGTAAAACGATTGTGCATATTTTATAAGTTGTTGTACTTTAAGGATATAGCCATCAGGCATATTGTTGACTTTATGCATATTGAGAAAAATATAGCCTATGCTATTACAGAAACTCTTTTTGGTGTTTTTGATATTGTTTCATCACGTGAATACTTTTGATAACTAAAGATTCATCGAAATCTTTGGGTTGAAAAATATGATGATGAAAAATATAGAAAACCTAGTGCTCCTTATGTTTGGAAAAAGAAACAACGTGCACAATTCTTAAAGTTGATGTCTTAGACTCACTTTCCCATTGGATATGTAAGTAGTAGTATTATAAGCCAAACTGACATGAATAGCTTATGAGGCCTCAAGATCCATGACTATCATATCATAATTGAGAATATTTTACCTATTGTAGCCAATATATCAAGTTTGGCAAAGGGGCCAAGATTGGAAATTATAAGGTTGGGCCTAATATTAAAGAGAATGAGTTTACGTGTATTATATTCTTCTAATTTGATAGTTTGAGGGAGGAGGTTGTTGAATTCCTTTGTCTATTGGAATGAGAATTGCCACCAACAATATTCAACATTTCTATGCATCTTTTTATACATATAGAAAATGAACTAGAGCATTGTGGCCCAATAAGAACGAGATGGATGTATCCTATAGAAAGATATATGAAGGTTTTGAAAAAAATTGTCCATACTAGGGAAAAACCGGAAGGCATAATGTCTAAGGGATATTCAATGCAAGAGGCCATGGGATTTTGCATAGAATATATGAAGGATTTTAAAAATGCCAATCGATGTGTATGGGATGATGATAAAGTTGATAGAGTTTCAATTGAAGTATTAGAAGGAAAAGGAAGACGCTTTAAATTATCACATAAAGAAAGAAGTGTGATACATGCCTATGTTCTTCAGAACACATGTTCATTCGATAAGTGGTGCGGGTAAAAAAAAATTACACAATAATTTATTTCTTCAATTGCATTTACACATTTATATTATTACTCTTATTATCTTGTACATTCATATTCTATGTAGGAAATACGAAGAAGAAAATCAAACATGGATGCAACGTCGACCTCAAAAGTGCAGACGTCATGATTTGATTGGAGGTGATTCTTTTCCAAAATTTGAAGAATTGATTGCTAATGCAATCAATGATTCAAAAGAAGAAGGTCAAAATATAACAATGGAGGAAAGTGAGTTTTCACAATTTCCACATATATGGGCTATGCAGTTTAGTGGCATGTGGGCCTATGGTAGTCATTTAAGAGTGGAAGAAAAGGATAAAGGAAAAGGAAATTGTGATTATGTTGTTAGGGTTGAATCCATTCATGAAACTGAGAAGAAATTTTATGTTGGATTTATCCAAGAAATTATTCAAGTTGATTATGGTGAAAATAGTCCCATATTATTAAAATGTAAGTGGGTCAAACCATCTGCAGTACAATTTAATGAGTATGGATCTGTACGTGCAAATATACGACAATTTTTATCAGATACTGATGAGCCATATATCTCTCCTCTTCAATTTAACCAATCATATATAATTGATGATGTAAGAAGCCCAGGATGGTCATATGTCATTCAAACAGAGTTTCATTCTAAACGAAAATTCATGGAAGTTCTTGATATAATTCCTAATGGGAAATATGATAACTTACAAGAAAAAATTGAAGAAGTGGATAAAGATAATGATAGAGGGATTGAAGAAGAGACTTTGATTACCAACGAAGAGATTGAAATAGAGAATGTATTGCATGCCTCAGGTGAGGATGACGAAGAAAGTCAAGAACATGCACACAGGAGTGATCAGGATTCTAACCCCCAGTGGCAATGCGGATGATTATGATGATGATTCATCACCTTAACTGGTAAGCTTGTCACTTAAAATTGGGTTATATGTATGGTGTAATTTATTATTGAATGTAATTTATTATTAGAATTTATAGATGTTGAATACAATTTGAATATATAGAAATGCATAGCATGTGGTTTAAATTGGAGGCATAGTAAGTTTACATAAAATGCTTTACATGCCTTTTGCATAAATTTACTTATTTACTGTTGATTTCAAGTTATATAAGCAACACTTCAGGGGCTGATTTTAAGAGGCATTTGTTCTTTAACTTGTGCATTTAATTTTTGAGCACGTGCATTAATAAAATATGAGTTTCAAACTCTTATTCCATTGTTGTTTTGTTCATTCAAGTGGTTTATTTATACACTATTGTTTATTTGGACTTCAGGATATCAAGAAAATGTCCTTGAGGTGCAAGTTAGATGACAATGATAATGCATAAAAGATGACAGAATATGAGCGCTCTAGTAGAGAACATGTGACCAAGAATGATAAATATTTATCGCCTCTTGGTTTGACAAACAGGAAAGTTGTTAATCCACTTAAGTAGTATATTATTTGTTTAATAGCGTTGAATGTTTTATAGGAAAGAAATTTATGCATATAAGACATAATATGATATTTTTTTTGTATTGTAGGAAAGAAAAATATGCAAAAATTCTAAAAGAGATTATTGGTCAACATGCGAAAAAAGGAAGAGCAAGTTTGGAGATGTTGAATGTAATGTATTATTAGAATTCATAGATGTTGAAATTTATATGTATTATTATAATTCATAGGCAAGAAATTTATGCATATAAKACATAATATGATATTTTTTTTGTATTATAGGAAAGAAAAATATGCAGGCATAGAAAAAGTGGAGGAAAAATCAAGGGAAAGTAAAGATACAGTGCCACCAACTCGTAGAAGCCAGTGCCTTTGTGATCCAACAAATGTAGTTGGTGAAAATAATATTGGTCATGGTGTGCAAGTTTATATAGCACATGGTGATGTGGAGGTTTATATAGCACATGGTGTTGCACGGCGTGATGAATTCTTAGCAAAAATTCTAAAAGAGATTATTGGTCAACATGCGAAAAAAGGAAGAGCAAGTCTGGAGATGTTGAATGTAATGTATTATTAGAATTCATAGATGTTGAATACAATTTGAATATATATAAATGCATAACATGTGGTTTAAATTGGAGGCATAGTAACTTTACATAAAATGCTTTACATGCCTTTAGCATAAATTTACTTATTTATTGTTGATTTCAAGTTATATAAGCAACACTTCATGGGTTGATTTTAAGAGGTATTTGTTCTTTAACTTGTGCACTTAATTTTTGAGCACATGCATTAATAAAATCTGAGTTTCAAACTCATATTCTTATATTGTTCTGCTGATTCAAGTGGTTGTTTATACACTATTGTTTATTTAGACTTCAGGATATGAAGAAAAATTCCTTGAGCTGCAAGTTAGATGACATCGATAATGCAGAAAAGTTGACAGAATATGAGTGCTTTCGTAGAGAAAATGTGACCAAGAATGATGATTATTTATCGTCTCTTGGTTTGACAAACATGCAAGTTGTTAATCCACTTAAGTAGTATATTATTTTTTTAATAGTGTTTAATTTTTTATAGGCTAGAACTTTACGTATATAAGACATAATATGATATTTGTTTTGTTTTATAGGCAAGAAAAATATGCAGGCATGGAAAAAGCGGAGAAAAAATCAAGGGAAAGTAAAGATATAGTGCCACCAACTCGTAGAAGCTAACGCATTTGTGATCCAACAAATGTAGTTGATGAAAATAATAGTGGTCACATTGTGTAATTTGATATAGAACGTGGTGATGTGGAGGGTGATATAGCACATGGTGTTGCCCAGTGTGATGATTTCTTAGCAAAAGTTCTAAAAGAGATTATTGATCAATATGTGAAAAAAGGAAGAGCAAGTGTGGAGATCATTTATGCAAAACTCAAGGACATGTTTGAAGGAACATCTAAAAAGACCGATATTGAGATACATATTGCCACACCTGATGTGGCCAAGGAGAATTATCTTCCGGTTAATGCAAGTCATGAAGAGATAACACTTATAACTGGTGTGCGTCAAAATTCACCTGTTGCATCTCTTGATGAAACTGGATCAGACAAAAATATTGTTAGTGGTTCACAAGATGTGTCTTCTTTTGTCAAAAGACAAAGATTGAGTCAAGGATTGTATATATGTATACAGAGGAATGCAAAAGAAAGAAAAATAGAAGGTAAGACATCATTCTTGGTTGCGGTGTCGAAAGATGGTGAGCCCATTCGGAAAAATGTAGCGAGGTGGGCCTCGGAGTTGGGAACAAGATGTAGGGCTCTTTTGGATATTTGCAAATCAAATTTTTTAGATCAAGATCCACGAATTGTTGATAATGTTATCCAAAAAATGAAAAATTCTTTTGAGACTGTTGGTGGAAAAATCTCTAGAAAATATTATAAGCAAAAGATGAGAACTATGATGAACACTTATAGATATAATTGCATAAAATTAATCATGGAAGGAAAAGGAAAGAAAAACTTCGCTCTATCTCCCAAACAATGCCAGACGTTGAAGGAAACTATATGTTCCGAAGAATATTTGACAAAGAGGAATTGGGGCATGAAAGCAAGAGATAATGTCAGGAATCCATATACATTTGGTCGAGGCAGGTTGCATGCCAAAATAGACAAATTGACAATAAGTGTTGATTTTTGGTTGAATTTGAGTTGTTATTTATTTCGATTTGTTTATTGAACTGACTATGTTGAAACTTGACATTGTATTTTAGGTGGAAAATAGTAACAGAGACCCAAGTGTAGAATACATTGTTCATTATATTGTAGCATTAGATTCTAGTAGATCTGACAGTGAGAGGAAGTGGAAAAGTAGAGTGTCGATAGAGAATTCACAACCATCAGTTGGAGGTCAAAGAAGTCCAGACATAAGAGCCATTACAAATGATGTCAACTCGAGTGATTAGTACCAACATGTAATGACTTGCCTACAACGTCTCAATGATACAATTTCACAGTTGGTTGCCTCTGTTAAGCCTATATTTTCTGCATGGAATGAACATAAATCCAGTGATTCAATTGAGGTAATATTCTCTATTGATCTCATTTATTCTTGTTTGAACACGTATGCCATTTCTTCTTGTAAATCAATCTATTGTATCTCATTACTTCTTGTTTGACTAGGTTTTGTGCTTGTAAATTGAACTAGAAGTTGTAGGATTTTGTATGTTTCCACTTAGTCTGCTACATTTACAATGAACTCTTAAGTTCTCCCGCTTACACTCTCTTACTAATAATTAGTGCACTAAATTAAATCTCTAACACAGTCTGGTTCCCTATGGACAGGCCGCCTTCTTCTTCTGTCTTTTCATCCTTGCACTGTGTAGAACCATCCTTTGTTTCTAGAATCAGCTCTCTATGTTCTACCTTTAAAGTATCAAGTATGTTTTGAGTCTGAAAGAGTGCCACGAACAGCTCGAGAGCCATATACTCTCAGGAAATGAAAGACACTTTCACACTAATCCTAACAGAAGAGAAGAAGAATTTAATTAAGAACACAAATGAAACAAGCAATCACATAGTACACCGAGATTTTGAGCATTCCTTTGAGCATTCTTCTTTCTTGTTTTCTTATTCATTCAGAATAAAAGGTTACATATCTAACCTTGGTCCACACCTAAGACACAATCGACATCATACCCTCTTGCACAGGAAAGAACAACCCTGTAGCCAAATTAGCTTACAGATACATGATTAGTAACCTACAACTACACATGCACTAAATTTCATAAGTGTATTACATCATTACCTTATAAAAATAGACTTTATGACCTTACAACACACCTATTTATAGGATTTACAATAGGAAAAACCCTAAATATTGGTGCCCAAATGTAGTCACATATCTATGCATATCATTGGCTACAAAACTTGCAAATATTGAGATTGTATTACAGTCGACTCCAAGTCGGGTTTACCAGTCGGCCTTCATTCAGTCTCTAGTTGGTCATCTCACACTCGCACTTCGACCTCTTGTTGGTTGACTTGCCATCAATATCTTTGACTTCAAATTTACCTTGTTGACTTCCTCGACCTTTGACTTGTTGTCGATCTACCTCGACTTCAACCTGTTGTCAATCCACCTCGACTTCAAATTTATGTCGATCTTGTCAATCTACCTTGACTTCGATTTGATGTCGATCCACCTCGACTACACTTTAACTGGAAATAATATAACAACCCACTATTCTCCCACTTGTTGTCTTCTTTGTTGAAACAGTAGATTCCTAAGCTTTCACTCACAAACCCAAGGCAGCAATGCCCATTGCCTCTCTACACCAAGAGAACTTAACAACACTCGCAGACTTGGCCAGTGAGTCTGTTATGTTTTCCAACGTGTCTACTTTATCCAGTAAAATCTTGTTACTTTCCACCATGGCTCTTATGAAATTGTATTTTACATCAATGTTCTTAGTATTTGAATGATAAGCAGGGTTCTTTTCTAGAAATATTGAGCTTTGAATATCGCAACTTACCTTTATGGCTCTCTGCTCAAACCTGATTCCTCAACAAAACCTTTGAATCCATACAACTTCTTTGCTTCCATGAGTGGCCACCATGTATTCAGCTTCTATTATCGACAAGTGATGCAGGAGCATAGGCTCATGAAAATGAAGTCACCCATGACTTCATCAAAGTTGAGTGAATCAAAGGAGACCTAGGGTCTCACACTTGTGTAATTTGTTATTTTGGATAATGGGCAAGGATTCTAGATCCTTTCCACTTGTAAAAGATAAGATAGGGTTTGTTAA